>ML268735.1:120754-133244 GCA_005239495.1 Nicotiana undulata
CAACCCCCCCCCAAAGACAGAAAAACCCCCCCCCCCCCCCCCCAAGGGAGTCCCAAATACGAAATAGAGAAAAATAAGGGGATGAGCACAAATAGTTAATTTTTTAGAAAAATCACAAATAGGGTACACTTAATAGTACTTGATATTTTTCTTCTTTGGATAAGTAAATACTGCTTTGATCTTCCAAATAAAATGTTTCCATCCAAAGCTATCATGTGGTCCTTCAGAATACTTAAATTTGGAAGCTCTTTTTCTATTGTATGCGCAGCATGGTACACCTAACACAAACCATCTAAAAGGAAAATTGGATGCCAGCATCCAGACAACAAACCTCCTCTTTTTTCCTGAAAATATTATTGATACATAAAAATTCCAGAGGCTAAACCTAGCCCTAAGTCTCTTTAGAATGAATGCTTCTTAATGTAGAGCTTCAACCAAGAATTAGGAAGGCCTCTTTTGCAAAGCCTTTGGAATGCCCCGATTGGAAGGATAAAAAGGCTTATCATAATTATCAACCATTAATTAAAGCTTTCTGCTTTACTGTCTGGAGTAACTATTGAAAACAGAAAGAAGGAGTTATCACAACCCACTTCTCCCGCCAGCCAAAGGAAGATCAAAAAAGAAAAAGACAACATGACAAGCAGAAGTTCCAATTACCATTAATTCAGCGTGAGTTCTACTAGCTGCTAGATCCCATAAAATGCAGCCAGATTCTTCCCAATCCTCTTCTCCTACAGCTACATCCTCATGCTTATTTTGGAAATATAACTTGCCATTGACTGATTGTTCAACAAAATTTTCAGTTTTTGGTCCTTCAGTAGAGGCATCATGAGCATCATATCCAAGAGATATCTCTCCACACTTCACATTTGCTGGGAGGAGTTTCCGGATTAAAGATATTATATAACTAGGATCAACTGTGGTTTTTATATCGAACAGCTGCAAAACAGAACATAACGCCTTATGACAAGAACCCAAAATTGGGAAAAGAATGCTAACACAAACGCAGGAGTTATGTGTCAAAAACTTTTGAGCAAGAAGTAACACGTTCATAAGCTCCACCATAATACAAAGAAAAAACAAGACCTGCAGACAAAAATTCGAAATTCAATCTTCTAGCATTGATGTGTGAAGCCTCTCTAGTTTCAGCGTCGAAGAAGCCCACACATGCAATTATAGTCAACCCTCAACTTATCAATGTTAAGCTGAGTAAGAAAAGTTCCAAAATTTCTTGGATTACACTTGGTGCCTGTCTTGGAGAACTTCCTACCACCTACCAGATATTCTTGCATTCCAATAATGTATAGAAAAGGCAATACTTTGCATATATATACTACACTATCATTAAGATTCTAGTCAATCTAGTTTGAAAATTTTATTAGCATTAGGATTCAAAAGTTCCAATCAGATCATTAAGGTAATTTAAGTCAAAATAGGTTAGTAGGTCAATGTTGGTGAATTAAACTTTCTGATTGGCCAAATGCATACGCGGGCACCTTAACTTGTCCGAATTTTTTGTTTAGACACTTAAACTCGGGCTAGTACCTATTGTACACCAAAACTCTTCCAAAAAGACACATTTTGCTGACATGGTGTGTATTTCTCACTCTCTTAAAGCGCGTTTAGTATCACAAAAAGCAGTAAATGCATTTTATTTTTTTCTTCTTTTTCTCTTTTTTCATGTTTTTGTTTTACTCTGGTTGCTTGAAGGACAACCTACCTTGCCAGAAACACGGGCGGCAGCAAGCCCGCTTCTTGCTTCTCCACCAAAACACCACCACCAAGAACACTCTGAAACAACCTTATATCTGGTTTTTCCAATCCCACCCAATTCTAACACCACCATAATCAGCTACAGTTTTCCTTGTAAATTTGATAATAGAAAACCAGTGTCTAAATTGGTTGGCGGATATGTGCGCTGAAATCAGAAATTTGCATTTGTTATGAGAGTTGGTGAGACGATTAAGGTAACAAAACCTTAAAGATTTGCATTTGCCAAGCATAAACTTATTTGAAATTCAGGACAGCAAAGTAGAGACATTTTCCTTTTTTGTCTATCCTCTTTACAGATTTTATAAGCATTGCTTTTTCACTGTTAATTGAGTTTCCACCCGGTCAGTGGTGATTGTATCAAGATCTCCTCTATATCAATTCTAGTTCCCAATTTCTGCTCAAGAATCCCGTTTTGACACTACAGCAACTAATTTTTCATGTTTTAAACTGCAAAAAGCTCATGTAAATATTAAGGAAAAGTTACTGGAAGAATTGAAAGGAAATGTCGGGAGAGCTGTCTCGTTGGTTTGTCTTGCCAGGTCAATCGCATTTGAAATGCATGCACTTTATTTTTCGGCTATCTCAGCAAAATGTGCTTAATTAAAACACTTTTGGAGGATATTAGGTGTTCAATAGGTACTAGCCCGAGTTCAAGTGTCTAAATGAAAAATTCGGACAAGTTCAGGTGCCCGCGTATGTGTTTGGCCTTTCTGATTAAAGAAATATATTGGTGAGTTGAACTCTCTTATTCAAAGACATACGTCTCGATTTTAGACATTCTTTCCACTTAGGGAAATCTCAAATGTTCGACGCCAATTCGATATCTATGTAACTTTCACATCAGAAAGTCAAATTTATAGAACTTTGATCTTTCGAACTGAGGGTCTATTGGAAACAGCCTCTCTACCTGCACTAGGTAGGGGTAAGGTCTGCGTACAGACTACCCACCCCAGACCCCACATGTTGGGATTAAACTAGGTTTGTTGTTGATTTTTCGAACTGACTTTTCAACTATTATTGTAATATTTTTCTTCCATTATCACTAATACCTTGGGCCTAACTCAATCCCAAAAGCTAGCTTATGAGGTGAGGATTGCCCAAGACCATATAAGGAGACCAAGACACCCATTCCCCACGATGTAGGACACAACTCAACAAATTTAATACATAAATCAAATTAAAATATTAAACTTTGTTACAGTCAGGCGCTGTCATATGAAATGGGACGGAGGTACTATGATGCGAGATGAATAATGAGCTGGATCAGAGCTGAAGAGGTGTTAGTTAAGCTGACGTGGAGGTACTTAACTTTGGGCAGAGAAGTTTGTTAAGAGTTGGTTCGTTCAGTTGACGGGAAAAACGGAATTCTATCCATATCTGATTTATCTTCTGTATATAAACCAATGTATAATTAAGTGACAATCAATAAGAACAATTTCCTTGCATGGCCATTTAACTCCTTTTCTCTCTTTCCAGCCAAAATATCTATGAAGTATCTATTTTCCCCATTTATTTAATCTGATTTCCGAGCCGCTTCTTTATTTAGCTCCTAAAAAAATGCAGCAAATGTAAATTTGCCGGAAAAAAAAAAGAGAACTGAAATTGACGGATAGACCCTAATTACTTCGAAGCACAGGCAATTCTAATATACAGTATCAGCGGAAATTGTTATTATTCAGTGTACAAATGCAAAACGAGTGGAGCCACATACATGTATAATTCAATGTATTTCTGAGAAATGAATAGGATTTCATGGATTACCTCATCCGCTGGGGCAGGAGGGTGATGAGTATTGCTCTGAAGTTCTTCCGCCGGTGCTTCTTCGTTAAGTTCAGAGGGCGATTCCGGTGGAATTGACATGGCTGAGCTACAGATTCTAGGGTTTTCGCGCTCTTTTATCTTTCTTTTTCCCTTTTAAAATGGTGGAATTGACGGACTGAGTTTATATAGCGGACGGCGTCGTCGCATTTTTTGGGAATTATTATAGTTTAAAGTATTGTGGTATATTTATTTTACTTTTTAGATTGGTTAATAAGCACTTTTGGTATCTCCTTTTTTAGTAAATTCTGATTTGAAAGCACATGTGAATTTTCATAAATTCACTATAAAATTATTAATTATTCCACCGCTTGACTATCCATTATTATGTTAAATTTTGTACTGTTATTTCATATCTAACTGTAATATAATAATAAAAATAATTCAATTAAAGCATATTTCTAACATGAAGAAACTAAAAATAGACATTTTAATTATTTGGAGGTTAAATGTGTTGTGTCATATATCACATGACCCAAAATCAAAATTTACGAAGGAGACCAGCTATTATCCCTTTTAAATTTTTAATCTTTTATTTATTTATAAACTAGTGTATTTGGCCGCGCTTCGCGCGGTTATAAAATTATTTTTCACGTGCAAATATTTTAATTAAAATATAGTGATAATTCTTTTGAAATTATTTTAGTCATACTTATCAACTTCCTATTTCGAATAAAAAGTACTTTCACTTTCCATGAATGGTTTGCATGAATGTGTTTTCATCTTTATGTATTACTTTACTATATAATAGAAGAGCCAGGGTTTCGACCTGACTGCTTCTTGGAATTCAATTCACTTCTAAGGGTAGTGTTGACATTTTGTATTATAGACTTAAGTGTCATCCAAAGTAATAGCCGCCTCATTTATTTGACATTAATTGTCTAGAATTTTATCGCCTTTTTTCATATCCTTTTGTGTCTATCAGTTCATCTCCGTCTTCAATAATTCTCTTCTACACCTGCCTTCTACCTAAGGCTTAAATGCTTCATATTCAGTTGATGTCACCGGAGAAAACTACTCTTGTATCAATGAGTAATTTTATTTTGCTTCTTTGGTTCTCCAAATATTTTTTGAATAGTAATGAGCTTTTTTAGGATATCATGAGTTGATTGTAATACCTCTATCGAGTCTCATTGGTTCTTAAAATATAAATACGATTAATGAATTTATATTAAAAGACACAATAATATTTTACTGGGTTTAATACTTTAGTACTTCGTATGTAATAAAGTATGAATTTACTAATGTCGTTCATGATTGTTATGGGGGAGGGGGATGGGGGATGGGGGATGTAAATATGCTATCGCGCATATAATTCAAATGGGAAAGAAAGTGAACAATTTCATGACAAAATACTATTGGATTTGTTGTCATAGTGAAGTATGTGTAGTCAATTTGAATGATCATACCGGAGGCAATCTTCGAATACAAAGGAAAATCAGCAACACATCAATTTGCTTTACTTTTATATCTTATTTTGCGTCATTTTAATCATCTTATAAGAAAATGATTAGTATATCAATTAATTGTAAAAGAAATTAAATATTTAGAAATAAATTTTTACGAAAATTATCAACTGAAAACTTCAACTAAATTTTCAGAATTGAAACTTCTTACACATTTGTTATATCAAAAGTGTAATAAGAAAATTGTACAAACCATTTTATTATCACAGAATCATGTCTGAGCTAGTTGGTTAAAATATGAAACAATCATCTTTTCCTATACTAATGGTTGGAATATAATTCTAAGGATTTGAAACATTCTGAAATCAAAAAAGTACAGATAACAACTTAGTTTCTTCCATAAAGAGTAGATTACAATGTAACTACACGTCAGTCTAATAGAAAAAGCTAATTATATCAAATATATTTTTGAACCATTATTAATCGAGGCTGTTACAAACAATTAGAGGATTTACGTATAAAGTCGACACTTATGGTACTAATGTAATTCTCAAGATTTGAATCATCCTGAAATAAGAGAAATACAAATAACGATAAGCATATTTTCTTCTGTAAGATAACAACGGGCAATGAAGTATGTAAACGGGGAAAAAAAACTACGTCGAACTTCCAGCACCCATAAAAATAGTCACAAGAAAACAAAGCTTAATGAAACAGAAGCATTACCCCATCCTATATTGTTGAACTTCCACCGTGAAGAAAAATAATCACAAAGAAAAGGGAATTTATAGAATTGGAAGAAGAGTAATTAGAGGTGAAAAGGTTCGTAACTGAAATGCGGTTATGATGTTTAATTAAGAGTGATGTATTTTCAGTTTTTAAATTTTTTAATGTAGCATATAAATGATTGTAACTGATATGAATGTCTAATGAGGATTCATGTCTTTTGGTTTTTTATTTTATTTTATATAACACATAAATTGAAGAAAAACCCAAAAATTTGAGAAATTAGATAAATGCATTTTCTAGTCTATAAGAAGTGCCATGTCAACATTCTTTGACCCTCTTTTATATATATATATAGATGTTATGTTAGTTCACTTTTGAGTAAGCTTATAGTGTATCATAATCTTCTTATATTGTCATCTTCTATTATCATAAGAAAAAACGTAGGCCACATAAGTAACAAAAACACTTCTTTGGTCGTTATCTATTTAGATTAGGTTCTAGAAATTTATCCACTTTACTAGACTAACAATTGAAACCATTTTAATTTTATGGTCGTTTACTCAATCTAATCAATGAATTTCTTTCACTATTCCAATCGAGTCTTAATCTTTCTTCTTTCTTTTTTGTATTAAAAGATAATATTTCATTAAAACGTAACATAAACATACAGAAACATAGTAACATGCAGAAACAAAATACATAGGAGAGCAGCTCTAAGGGGGTTCTACTGAAATGTGATACATTATATTTGAGGCATGCCTGAGCGGGTCTAAGGTAGGGTCTAAAGACAAAAGAGGAGCTACATCGCTAAATGTTACATCAGTTGGTACACGAAGGTCTCCAAGTGAGATTGGAGATACACGACGAAGAAGACCTTGTCCAGTAATGTCGGCATGCAGCAGATCCAAGACAAAAGAGGGCGCCTCGTAATATGTGGTGGTGGTGACAATAGCCGTTATTTCCAAAAAGTGCTTCGATAATTTATCTGCAACCATGTTCTACTCCCGATATACATGTTTGATCGTTGGATTACCCAGTTGTTGAAGAACGGATCTGCAATCATTCAGCAAGTGCAAATAAACAAGGATGTCAGTGTTTAGTAAAGTGATTACCTCGATGGAGTCAACTTCCACCTCTAGAGGAAGTAGGCAGTGTGTCAAAGCCAGTTTCAGGCCATTGAATAGGGCAAGCAACTCTATTTGAATGGTGTTTGTCTGGAAGGTAGTACCGGAGAAGCCCAATTTCCAGTTGCTTTGAGAGTCTCTAAAGACACCTCCATAGCCAGAATAGTGTGATGAAGGGCCAGTCGCACCATCAGTGTTAAGCTTAAAGAGGCTTGAGTTTGGTGGTTTCCATTTAACATACATAGGGATTTCTTCTGGTACAATTGGACATTGTTTCCCAAGGTAAAAGAATTCATGTGTTGCACTTAAAAGAGAAGGCAGGTTAACATAATTGGTAGAGTGGTCGAAGATATTGTTGTTGCAGGTTTTCCAAATGTGCCAAAGGCTGAAGGGAATGAGCGTAGATGCTGACAGTATCTGTGATGGTATGTCTTGTATTTCCTTAATAACATATTGTAAACATGTATTGGGCGCAGACGGGGTGTGGACTGAAGGAAGAGGAGGGATGGGTATGTTGAGTTGGGCCCAAAGAAGAAGTGTCGCACGATATTGGAAGAAAATATGGAAAGTAGTTTCGACACTAGTGGTGCATATGGGATATATAGCGGATGGTACTATATTGAGATGATGGAGGTAAGAGGTTGTGTGAAGACGGTTATGAGCAAGCAACCAAAGAAAATAGATAATTTTTGGAGGGAGTTTCAGCCTCCATATCCATTGGAATGAAGTGTGACTTTGGGTACGATGGAGTGACTCATAAAGAGACTTTACCATGAAGTGTCCAGTCCTGGTGAGTCCCCATATAATGCGATCATATGCCTGAGTGTTTTGTGTAACGTACACGCTTAAGAATTGGTTAGTTATAGACAGTGGTAATACAAAGGAAAGTGAGGAGATATCCCGAGTATTATTGGATTGGAAGAAGGAGACAAAGGTCGTCATTTCATGTGATGTTAATGGGCCATGAATTAGT
The DNA here is from genome assembly GCA_005239495.1 of Nicotiana undulata. Lineage (NCBI taxonomy): Eukaryota > Viridiplantae > Streptophyta > Magnoliopsida > Solanales > Solanaceae > Nicotiana > Nicotiana undulata. The sequence goes on from ML268735.1 coordinate 128,578, forward strand.
TGCCTAAGAGTAGTGTTGGGTTTGATCTAGGCATCATGCCGGAAGTTAATTTGCCTGCCCATTGCTGGTTTCCAAAGAACGCCATTTTGGCAATAGTGCCAGCCCAGTGTGAGATTGGCCCAGGTGATTGAGGATGTGGACCATTGTTTTAATGGATTGGCATATTTGGAGATAAGGATAGAAGCCCGATAGGATTTTGGGGAATGAAATAAACGCCAAGAAGTGCTAGCAAGTAGGGATTTATTTTTTTCTTTTATGGATACCTAGTCCTCCTTCATGTTTCGGAGTTGTGACTTGGTTCCAGTTAATAAGATGAAGTTTCCTGACTGTAGATGTGGATCCCCACAAGAAGTTTCTTTGGTATTGATCTAATTTATAGAGAATGGATGCAGGTATTTTTGCAAGCTGCATGACGTGCGTTGGAATTGCATTGAGAGTGGATGTAATAAGGGTGGATCTGCCTGCTTTTGATAGGAATTTGGTTTTCCAACCTGCGAGTTGGGTCCAAGCAAAAACTGATAATCTCTAGTTGAGGAGCGGGATGCGATGATGGGAAAGCCTAAATACTTCCCAAAATTTGAACCCTCTGACATGTTGAAGGAAGTTAGTACAAAATTTTTATCCACAATAAAGGAATTCTTTGAAAAGAAGATTTTTGGCTTATTGAAGTTGATTTTTTGGCCCGAGTGAGATGTGAAAAAGTTGAGATGGTCAATAATTGAGTGGAAAGATTTGGTGGTTATTTTTTTGGTTAAGATGATGTCGTCAGCGAAGAAAAGATGTGAGATTGGAGGTCCATTCGTGGATAGCTTTATTGGATCCCATGAGGTATAGTCTACTAACACATTGATGCTCCTAGAGAATATTTCCATGCATAGGAGGAATAAATATGGTGATAAAGGGTCTCCTTGGCGAAGGCCCCTGGATGGGAAGAAGTAAGGTGTAGGGGAGCCATTTATAAGTATGGAGATGGATGATGTGGAAATACAGTACATTATAAGATTAATAAAGGGTAATGGAAAATGAAAACAGATGAGTGCATGGCGAACGAAGGACCATTCCATACGATCAAAAGCTTTTTCGAGATCCGGTTTAATAAGGGCTAGTTCCCTTTTGCCCTTAATCTGGAGAAAATGCGTGAGTATTTCTTGAACGATAATCACATTATCTGCAGCACGACCGGATTGTAGAAAACTAGATTGTGTCGGGCCAATTATTCTAGATAAGTATGTCTTAATGCGGTTGACTACTATCTTTGTAATAACTTTGTAGATCGTATTGTAATGACTAATAGGCTTGTAGTATGTGAGAGAGGAAGCAATTTGGTTCTTCGGTATGAGGCATAAGTACGTAGAGTTGATTTCTGAAGGAATACATTGATTTGTAAAAGCATCGTGACAGAATTTGAAGACAGATTCCTTAACTTCAGTCCAGTAGAACTGATAAAAGTGAGGGTGTAGTTCATCAGGCCCATGTGCTTTAAAAGGTTTAAAAGATTGAATAGCTTCAGAGATCTCCATATTGGTGAGGGGTCGTGTAAGGTTGCCACCATCAGCAAAGGTTAGCACACAGTAGCTAGTACTAGAGAAGGAGACACGAGATGTGTCAAGGCTAGTGGTAAATAGGATACCAAAGCACTCCAAAATGGATGAAGTAATGATGTTGGAATCAAAGTTCCAGTTTCCCACATCATCCTTTAAGGCTGTAATTTTATTTTTCCTTCTCTGTTGGAGAGTAGAAAGATGGAAGAAGCGAGTATTGGCATCTCCATCATTAAGCCAATTTATACGAGACTTTAATTTCCAAAATTCTTCCTTCAATTGTAGAATATGATTATATTCATTAATAAGATCATGTTCAAGTTGTTGGAGAAAACGACTTGTGGGGTAGTGAAAAGATTGTTGTAAGCCCCCATTTCGAGCAAGCAGATTCCTTTTTTTTTTAAATATTACCAAAGGTATTGGTATTCCATTGTTGGACATCTACTTGAAATTGATGTATTGCGGGAATCAAATCATGATGATTATTGATCCAAACATTAGAAATGAGAGGACGGAGCGTGGGGTGAAAGCTATGGATGCTTTCAAAACGAAAAGGCTTAGAGGTGATAGGAGCTTAGGGAAGTAAACTAAGGAATAACGGGTAGTGGTCGGAGTGGGTGCGTGGGAGGTGCCTTACTGATGCTTTAGGAAATAAGTTAATCCAATGATAGTTAGCAACTATTCTATCTAAGCGTTCCAAAATAGTTGAGGAATTATGTCTATTATTAGTCCAAGTAAACCTACTGCCATTATAACCTAAATCAACTAGTTTACAAAAATTTAAACAGATAATGAAGTAGTCAGAGCGAGTATTGTTGACAACACGACCTCCAAATTTTTCGGAGGCCCTAGTGACTTCATTGAAGCCGCCACCCATAAACCATGGGCTATCATAGTGTTCCGATAGGCATCGTAAATTTTCCCATAAAATTTGTTGGTCGTGTAATAGAGGACTCACATATATTGCAGAAAATAAAAATTTACGGGTTAAAGAACGTACCTCTACAATGCAGTGTACTTCTTGATTGGTAAGTGCGACCTTCTCTATTTTAAGGAGATGTTCATCCCAGAGTATAGCTATGCCTCCAACATTGTATTCGGCCCCAACTGAGGCTAGGTTAGTGAAATTAAAGTCTTCTCGAAGACGAGCATGATCATTGAGGTGTGTTTCGAGAAGGACTACCAGTGAGGATGATGATAGTCCAGTAATGAGCAAAAAATGCGCCTAAATTCCTGTGAGCGAGCACCACGACAGTTCTAGATGAGAAATTTCATTAGGGAACTAGATGATGAAGTGGAGTGAGAATTAGGAACTATCAGGTTCCTTGGAAGCAGGGTCGGAATAAGAACTAGAGCAAACTTGCCCATATCTGGATTTATGGCAGGACAGAGCTTGATGAGGTATTTTTTGAAGTTTGGTGGGCAGTTTAGATAGATCTTTTTTTATACTGCTTCTTTAGGACCAAGACTTGCACTCCTATAAGGTCTAATAGATCTGTGCGTGACTCCCTGAGTTCTTCTGCCAAGGCTGAGATTTCTTGTTGTGTCATCCCCAAGGAGGTCTCCTGTGTTGGTAGTGCTAGTTGAAGGTCGAGAGGACTGGCTGGAAAGGGTAGTAGGGGTTGCATGGGAGTGTGAAAGGTCGTGTGTTGATGGATCCAGGGTATTTGATAAGGACCTGGGGAGAGGAGGGGGTAGAATGGTATCTCCCCAGGTAGGAGTGGTAGTTGTGGGGTGAGTAGAGGGGGAGTCGACCAACTTGAGTAAGTCAGAGGAGATTGTGGTGGTATTGGATATGGAGGAAGTTGGGGATGCATTTCCACTAGTGGTGTCATGACACTCTGATATTGAGTGTAAGTATCCCAACCCAATCGCATTCCTTCCGTCACAATCTGGGGAACATCCAAAGGGTTTTGGATCATCACTAGAAGTTCTTGGTCGTTGAGGACAATGGAGAAGGTCAGTGCATGGCCCAGAAGGCCCATCTCTAGCCATGACTGGGGTTCTTGAGGAAGTGGATATGGTGCTTGGGAGGTGTAGATGCGGTGGAATGGTGGTGGTTGGAGATGGTGCAGATTTGGCATGTTGTTCTGCATGTGGGAATGGAGAGGAGGAAGTTGATGAAATGGAGGTTCCGGGGTATGGTGTATATGTAATCTGGTGTATGGACAATAGGGATGGGTTGGCATTTGTAGAGTGTAGTTGGGTATGTGAAGTAGGCCTTGTGTGTGAATCTTGGCTAAGTATAGGGGACTGATCTTTTAATGGGGGATTGTTAGAATTGGACGGTGCATCTATGGGTGGGCTGTGCGAAAATACAGAAGGGGTGAGAACATCATAATTGCAAACTTTGGAAGATGGGTTTGACATTATGGATTTGGGATGGATTTGCCCTGCCAAGAGGGTAATATCGCGTGGGCTGTAGGCCTTGTTGGGCTTGCCTAGCCCAGAATTTGAATTGGGCAAGGAAGGTGGCACGTGGGTGTCCACCTCAGAAAGGGAATTGATTTCATGGCATTCATGCATGCTGTTAGTAGGAGCGTCGATTGGGGGAGGAATGTCGGTAGACCCTAGATTAGGTGGCTTTGATTTTGAAGTGGAAGGTAATTGGCTTAAAGAAAGAAGGGTCTCCTTAAGGTGCTTAGCAGTAGGTCCCACATCATTTTTAGTTGGTGAACGATAATCAGAAGAGGTAGGAGTAACAGAAGTGTCATTAGGATAATTAAGAGACTTATTAAGAGTATTAGACGAGGAAAGATCAGTAAACTTACCTGTAGGCCCAGTTGTTGATACCGCCTTACCTGGCCTACGTGGCATGTAGTGAATCGTCGACGAGTGCACGTCAGTAGGGTTCCGTGGACTAGTGGTGGTGGTTGCATGACCTTGTTGCGAATCATGTTGAGGACCTGCTCGTGGACGAGGAGCATTAGGTGAACGGTGGCGAGGAAAGCTGATTGTTTTCCATTCATCCATAGGTGTAGCCGGTGTAGCTGCTGTAGTAGATGGGTTAGGAGTAGAGGTTGAAGTAGAGATGGTGTGAGTATCTAGCGGTTGGTTAGTATTAACTGAAGGTGATTGTTGGGGGGGGGGGGGGGGGGGGGGGGGGGGGGGGGGGAAACTTAAAGT
>ML268735.1:133291-147314 GCA_005239495.1 Nicotiana undulata
GGGGGGGGGGGGGGGTAGGTGGTGAGGTGGGTGAGGAACAATTAACGTTTTGATGCCCTAAACAACCACATCGAGTACATAGAAGATTAAGACCTTCATACCAAATTGATTGTCGATGAGCGCCAATGTAAACATGAGTTTTTAGCGGTTTCTCAATAGGGACCTCGATGCAAATACGTGCATAACGACCCCGTGTAGTGAAGGAGGTGCACGTATCAACCTTGAGCATCTTGCCAATTTATTGTCCCACTTTTTGTAGAATGTCCATGTTGTAGAATTCTGTAGGGAGTTCTGGGAGGCGTAACCAAATGGCTGAATAGGATATTTGCGCTGAAGAAGTAATGAACTTAGGTTCCCAATGACTTACTGTAAGGAAGTGATTGAACACAAACCATGGCCCATCATGGAGAGCACGATTCATTTTCTGCTCCTTAGCAAACTTTATTAAATAGAAATATGAACCTAGATCAATGATGGTCAGTGCTTCAGATGGATGCCAGAGGCAAAATAATTTGTATTTAAGAGCTTGATGACCCACCTTCTTGCCAAAAACCTTGACTATAACAGAGAATTTCCAAGGAAGATAGAGCCTCGATTTTTCAGAGAAAGTTGAAGGAATAAAATCCTCTGAATTCAGTTTGGTATGGCTCTCGTCTGTGAGATCGAGGTTGTAGTGGTCAGTGTGGCAGGAGGTGGGTAAATCTGTTAATTGGTTGGTGGACAGGAGGGTCTGCATGTAGGAAATCTTGTTTGGAGTAGGATTTGGTACATCTATTTGCATTGAACTAAGATCTGGAGGCTCTATGGTTGGGGAATATGGTATGGATGTCATTGAATTTGAAGATGGTGGTCGGTTGCGTAAAGAGAATGCATTGTGAAAAAACGATTGCTTTTCTTAGTCTAAATCTTGTATTGCTTGTTCGGATTGTTTTTAATTCTACTGGATTTCAATATGAGATGAAGTGTACCTGTTCGGGAACAATTTCTATTAACTGACAAGTTTTATAAACATTTTGCACTTCACATTTTCATCTTGCCTTTTGAGGGTTGCATAGAACATGTTTATATATATGCTTTGACGTCTTACTTTTGAAGCGAAATTTACATTTACCTTTTGCATGCTACTTAGACTGCTCAGGTTTTTGGGTGATGGTCTCTCTATAACATTTACCATATTACTGTAGGTCTCAAACAACAATACATGCAGTAGTCTTGCCTGAGATGCATTAAAACTTGATTACAACAATTCATCATTTCGAAGTGATTTTTCTCCTTACATAAATTAAAGAAGTTATTGTAACGATCCGGTTTGTCATTTTGAGTTTAGCGTTGATCCTCTATTTGCTGCCTCCTCTATGTTGTATTATGGTTATGTGATTTGTCGGGGGGTTTTAATTTTGGTGTCGAGTGAGTTTCGGAATGAAATGAGACATATAGTCCCTAAGTTGAAAGAGTTGACTGTAGCTTGATTTTTGTGTAGGCGACTTCGGAATGGAGTTTTGGCGGTTCCAATAGCTCCGTAGGGTAATTTTGGACTAAGGAGAGTGTCCAGATGTCAATTTGGAGGTCAGTAGGTCATTTAGGCTTGAATTGGCGAAAGTTAGAAGGTTGGAAAGTTTGACCGAGAGTTGACTTTATTGATATCAGGGTCGGATTCTGATTCCGAAAGTTGGAATAGGCCTGTCATGTCATTTACGACTTGAGTGCAAAATTTGAAGTCAATCGGAGTTGTTTTGGTATGAATCGGCATTGGTTTCGGAATTCGGAAGTTCATAGTTTCAATAGTCATGAATTGGGTTGCAATTCGTAAAATCGATATTGTTTGATGTGATTTTTGGCCTCGAGTAGGTCCATTATGTGTTTTGGAACTTGTTGGTATCTACGGACGGGGTTCTGGGGGGGGGGGGGGGGGATTCAGATCGAATCTGAAAAAATTTGGAATTAGTCTCATTGCTGAAGTTCCAGCCTTCTGGTGTCATCACACATGCGGAGGGTTTGGACGGAGGTGCAGACACGCAAATGCGAGGGGTTGATCGCAGAAGCGAATTGTGGCTTGCCTAGCTGGGATTGCAAATGTGGTCAAAGTTCCGCAGAAGCGGACTCGCATGGGCGATTGAGGAAGTGCAGACGCGGAAAGGCTAGACAAGCATGGGGTCACAGAAGCGGAGCGCCTTCTGCATGAGCGAGAGCGCAGATGCGCATTTGGACCGCAGAAGCGGAGGTTGCAGGGCTAAGTTATAACTGTACCTGCTATGGAAATTCCGCAGGTGCAATGCCGCAGATGCGACTATGGGTTTGGAGGTGCGGATTTCCTGGGCAGAAAAGGCCTAATTTCTAGGGTATGATCTCATTTTCATTTTGGACTTAGAGAGCTAGGTTTGTGGCGATGTTTCGAGAGATTGGTTTTCTTGGCAAGTTGTGATATTAGACACTTAAGGTGCGATTTGTGATACGTTGTGATATTGATATGCATACGGTGTTATAAGGTTTTTGAGGTTGAAACGCATGTGGTGAGATAGGGTGGGCTTGATATGCGTGTTGCTAGGGGAACTACTTGAAGTCACGCAGTGTGATAAGGTGGGCTAAAATGCGGGAAGCTATTTCGGGAAAAATGATTTTCAGAACTAAATGTAAGGCTCCCGCAGTGATATAAGGAAAGATTGTGAATTATTCTTGTGATTGCAGACTATGAGGCGGTACCTCGGTAGTGACTCTTATTGGTATATCTCTATTACTTCACTTGTGTTTGGTTGCTTTGTTTCCTTGTCATAACATTCCTTGCTTTCTTCCGTGATATATTATTTGCTTTAGTTCTGTGTAATAAGTTTTGGTATATTCCTTACTTGTTTCATTTCCATTGTTATTATTATTGCGTTGTTAAATTACTCGTTTTGTCTCCTATTTATTCCAGTAGGGTCTTAACCTGACCTCGTCACTACTCTACCGAGGTTAGGCTTGGCACTTACTGGGTGCCGTTGTGGTGTACTCATGCTACGCTTCTGCACTTCTTTTGTGCAGATCCAGGTACCTCCTACCAGTCCAGGCACCAGTCAGTTGAGCTCGTACTTGGAGACTTCAAGGTACACCTGCCGGCGTCCGCAGGCCTCAAAGTCACCGTCTATCTACTTCTATATCTTTCTTATTTTATTAGATACAATTGTATAGGGATGATTATGACACCGTTGTAGAGCTTGTGACTCGATATCACCAGGTCTTGGGGAAATTGTATATGCTGAGTTGTGGAGTTTTCAAGTATTTGAGAGTTTACTTGCTATTTCAGTTATATTCCGCATGCTTATTAGGCTTACCTAGTCTTAGAGACTAGATACCATCACGACATCCTACGAAGGGAAATTGGGGTCGTGATAGTTGCTTGAAATTGCGTGAATAGAACGGAATGGTAATGACGCTGGTGATTCTATCACTAGCTCAACTATTTCAGAATATAACGAATTCATTTGACCTCCAACTTGTTGTATGTCTTTAAATCGTAGAGAACGTGGTGTAGTTTTGCATTTTTATCTAATGTACTCCTATATGAGAATAAGAAAAATACTGTAATCACTTGTTGATTCCCAGTTAAGCCATTCGGGATATATATTTCCGTTTGGCTGCCTCTAAGTTGAAGCAGATGTACTTCTGCAATATGATTATAGCTAGCGCCATTGTGTATTACTATAGAACTTAGGATATACTCTTGAAATTATTGCAACAACTGAATTAGGTGTTCATTTGATCCAGAGGAAAGATCCTATGATTTGATAGGAGCTAAAAAAAAGAGAGAGTTGTTGTCGAAACTACATGGATAGTAGTTTATACCTTCATTCCTTTTTATTTTTTTAGTGATTAAAGTCGTTACCGAAATTCTTATTTGTTGTAGTGATTAAAGACATAACTAAAGTTCTCTAAAACATTCTTCGTCCATGTACCCCCTCCAAATAAAAAATGATGGTTTAGGAACAATATTGGGTCTAAGCAATTGGGAATTTTAGCAAACAAAATGAGTGTCAACAGTCATGTATAATGAATTGATTGCTGTAATTTTTCTCCTATAATCTATTTTATTTAAAATGAATGATATAAGTGTTAGATCTAAGTACATTTCAATGATGCAAAATAACCAATTACTCCTTATGTGCAGGAAAAGATCTGAGCAATAATATGGAGGCAAATATGAATCAAACGAAAAATGAAAAGAGAAGCGGGCAAATCGATCAAGGATGGAAAAATCAATTAAAAGAGATATTATAGGAAATATCTGAATCAAATGAGATTACTGGCACTAAATCATCCGCAAAAGATTCTCTCACATAATGATGTCAATTGAAAGGCATCAATCAAAGGATCTAGCAACGAGAATATTCTCTCAATTAAGGAAGAAATCACTCAAGCCCTCGAGTCAAGACAAGTCAGAATCAATCTAGGAATCTGTCTGAATACAATCTCTCTTGGGTTCGCAACTCTCAAAAAGATGTACAAGACTTGAAGGCAATGAGAAGTATAAATACCTACTACACTAGCCTTAGAACGATATACTTTGATCAAACCGACTTCAATCTCTTTGTTCTACTTCAAACAAAACATTGTAGTCTGTTTTAGATTTCTTGTGTAACAAAGAAGAGAAGAGAGAGAGAGAGAGAAAAGAACACCAGTGGGACATTGTATCAATTATAGAGAGAAAAACGAGTGACAAAAGTTGTTGGTGTATAACAACATCAACTCATCTGTAATAAGCCACTTCATACTTGAGAGAGATCAGCCTTGCAACCCAATGGGACTGCACGTAAGATTCACTTTGAATCTGAACCAGTATAAAAACATACTGTGTCATTACTTTCTGCAATTATCTTTTTCATTCGATTCCCGAAAAGTCTAGTCGACTAGAACTCAAATTAGTAGACTACTTCGAAAAGAAAAGAAAAATCACAACTTCCCCCCTCTTGCACTTTCAATTGGTATAAGAGCCGGTCTCACATTTTTGCTTAACCGCGTGTGAGGAAAGATCATGGCCAATCAAATAACTGTTGGATCACTCTTTCAAGAGGGAACGTCACAAGTCAGGCCACCATACTTCAATGGACAACACTTTTCTCACTGGAAAGTGCGAATGAAAATCTATGCAAAATCTTATGATGTGAAGGTATGGCGTGTTATCAAGAAGGGAAACTATCCACTACCAACAGCAACTCAACCACCCGTTTATTCTGAAGATATAGATGAATACATAGACGAACAAATGTCGGTTGTACAGTGATATTTTATACTTTAATACCACACAAGAGGGGGGTGATTTGTGTGGTGTCCAATTTTTCGAGTGTTGTCTTACTAGAAGAACCTGGTTCTTCTTGGTGTTCTAACTTCCACTGTTGCGGAATAATAAATGCAGTAAAGTAAAAACACATAGATTTTTACGTGGAAAATACCTAGCTCAAAAGGTGAATAAACCACGACCTACTACTCAGTAGGATTTTCCCAAACTCTTCACTACAACTCTAAGCCAAACTGCATTTACAAAATATACTCTTTTGTAAACCTAGGACTAACTCTAATCCCTTTGTAGCAACCTAGCCTCTGGCTAATTGCGACAAGATTCAAGTTAACTCTATACCTATTACAATTGCTTCTAAGAAAGCTGAAAGATACAATATTAAAATACCTACTATAACCAACTAGACTCGAAAGACAAACAGATGGAACTGGTTCTTCTAGATGGTCAGTAGCCTTTGTGTCGCACAAGGATTCTGCTTGCAAAATATCTCTGGGAATTTTGCTTTCAATTCTTGTTTCACTTCTGCCTTTGTGCGATGAATCCTTCAGTAGGAATACTTCAACATTATATAGCGCCAGTAGTTGAGATGTTCTTGTTTAGTTCTAATGCAACTCTTCCTTGGTTGAAGAGTTTGTGTTTATCTCAACCTCTTTCCTTTGTTGCTGTCCTTGTTGAACTCGAACTCTGACCTCTCATCAGTTTGCAACCTTTTCGCATTAGGAGACAATCTTCTTGGTTTATGGATAATTCATAATCATATTTATCTCCTGTACATAGACGGTTCTTGTGCCACTAGGACTGTTCAAGTATGTTTTCCCTGATGGACCTGGTTCAACTGAGTACACATTTGTCAATCTTCAAAATCATGCAGTGACTTGGGTCAACAAATTCCCCCTTTTTGATGATGACAAACTCCGTGCTTAACCCTGTATATACTTCAAACACTTTGTATGGTTTTAAGCATTTATCATAGAGAGACCATGTTCATTAGGTTATAAATATCACAACAGTTTGAAATTTGAATGAAAAGCACATTTCTTCCCCCTTTTGAAATTTGAATGAAAAGCACATTACCAGAGTTTGTTAACAATTATTCATGGCCATTGAGGCAACTGCAGGTGCAAACATGATTTAATCATCAAAAGAAACCAATAAATGTAAGCTACGTAAGAAACTGAGACAAAGTCAATAACTAACAAAAGAACAAGTCATCGATTAGTCAGTAATCAAACACCATACACAGAAAGAACTAAAAAGTCATAACCATGAGCAAAACATAAAAACAGAAACAGAACAAATCCCGAATTGGGCATTGAGAGGGGTTTTGGTAGCTCTTGACATCCTAAGGTTGGGTAGGTGCAGATGAGGTTGGGTTCTTGGCTTGAAGAAGAGAAAGCATTTGTTGAAGAACACCTTCTTTTTTCTCCTTCTCCTTTGCTAGTTCAACTCTGAGAGCATCCCGCTCAGCTTCCACCTCATTAAGGCGAGATTTCAATCTAAGGATCTCCTCATCCTTCATCTCTCCTTCCTGCACCAATTACCTGACTTTTCTATTGATTGGCTGCTTCCTAGATGAACCAGGTTCATCTTCCGGAACATTGACAATATAATTACAAGTCAGAAAAGTGTTCTTCCCAAAAAATTCCTTAGCATTAGCCATCTTAGCTTTCTTCACCGGAACCTCAAAGTGGGCAAGTACAGTCGTCAGAATAAAGCCATAAGGAATAGCGTGTACTTTGGTTCCATTTACAACTCTGTCCAAGAGCTGAATGATGAAAGCTGGCCAGTTAATCTGCTTACCCCTATACAAGCATTCCATAAGTGTTAAGTCCATATAGTTGGCAATGTGCCTTCTCTCTTGTCTGGCAGCAGGAACTTGATCACGAATTCAAAGAATAACTTGTGCTGGGGCCTCATTTCACTTATGAACACTGGCCTGGGCTCAACTTCCTCCTTATTCTCACAAAAGAATCTGGTGATGTTGAGAGCTGAGGCCATTCCATCAATACTAGGCCATCGTAGCCCTTAGCAGGTATGTTCAAAATCTCTCCCAGTTCCTTTGCATCAAAAGTGATCTGAATTCCCTTGACTATGGAGGTTACCCTGCCATTCTTGACACTTGCATTGGCCATAAACTCCACTAGTTCGTTCCTTGCCAGCCTTCTTTCCAGGTGAAGGACCATGTCCTTCCACCCCTGCACATTCAACGTATCCAGCAGATACAACATCCCAGGTTCATCAAGATATTTCACCAGCTTCCCTTTCAGAATTGTAGGCTTGCCAAACATGGTGAGTTTGTCAGATTTCTCATCAGACATCTCTTCTTCTCCTCCACTCCATTCTTTTTTTTCTTCTTCAACAACCTTCACTTTCTTGGCCTTAGACCTGGACCTTTTAGCAATGCTTGAGGGTGTGGCAGACACAACAGCTGACTTCTTTGAAGAAGCCTTAGCCTTCTTGGGCTTGGGTGTCTCAACCACAACTGGAGCAAGCTGCTCCTCATGATGGACCAGGTCCATCGTATCATCATCAACAATTACATCCTCAAAAGTCTCTCCTACCTTTTCCTTTCCCTTTGAAGCGTTCTTTTTCTTGCTCTCTCTCAGAGCCCTTTCTAACTCTTCTTCACCTTGTCGAACAACACTTTGTGTAGCACAAACTTTTGCGGCAGGAGCATCAACAGACACAGAAGCTTTCCTTTTCTTTGGAGGAACTGGGGTAGTGACTCTCTTGAACGTTTGAGATCTCTTCTTTTTGGGGTTATAAGACTCCCCCAGCTTCCTCAGCATCTCAGCAAGTGTCTCCTCGATAGATGAACCAGGTTCATCTGCTAATTTTTGTAAGCTCTCTAGACCAGCTACTGCTTCCTCAACAACACTTCCCCCTAAATTAGTGACACCTTCTTCAACAATCTCAGGAACAGGACCACAAATAGCGAAAGTGGTACTGTCCTCCCCAGAATCTCTTCCAAAACTTCCTTCTCCCTCTTTCTCAAGAATTTTATCTTTCCCCAATTTTCTCCGCCTATCAGGCACTTCAACATCAACAACTGACCCAATCAACATAAACCTATTTTCAGTAATAGCAGTTTCAAAATTAACTTCAAGATTACCTTGCTCAGAACTGGATGATCCTGATGCTTCATCCTCATTAGCGGGTTTGAAGGATTCACTTGAAGATTTAGACTCAGGAACCTCGCAGGCTTTAAGAATTTTGCACGAGAGCCAGAAGCAACAGATTTCCTGGAAAGAACTTTCACTCTTCGTTCCCTGGGGGCTGGAGTAGGGTTAGGTGTGGATTCAAGAACCGGAGGGTTTTCAGGGGTTGAAGATTTGACTGGAGATTGTGAACTATATACTGATGGGGAATCAGACTCAGAGTCTTCACTTCCACCATCGTAATCACGTATGGATGATGAAGAGGAATAAGAGGCAGGAGGTGGTGAAGACATTGTTATGATCATTTTAGGGAGAGACAAAGATTTTATCAGTTTTGATTTCAGAAGAATGAAGAACTTGGTTCTACTTGTTATGTTATGAAGGGGGGAGGTAATGATGACCTTTTTATACGATGTGGCTAGAAATAATACAACGGGCAGAGTATTTAATTAAGAGGGAGTCTAATCGACGTAGGAGTGTCATTTATTAGACAGTTAAGAATCCCCTAAATCTAGGCTAATTGAGTAGCGATGTGACTTCTTGAAACTGGTTCATTTTGGGATAAGTAGTGAGAATTTGAATTGAACCAAATAAGGATAGAGTCCTGCTCATGTGTGACTATTATTATTTCAATAAATATATGGAGATGAGCACATACCTTGTTAGTCAGATGAACCAGGAGCGATGAATCAGGTTCATCGTGTTAAAGTATTTAATTTGCCTCAATTTACAAAGATAGAAAAATATCATTAGCAACCAGGGAATCATATTAATACATGGCAAGAGAGTATGACAGTAAAGTCATGATACTGAGCAATGATTAGTCTGGTTGATTATCTATGTTAGTGTTTCTAGCCAAAAAAATTNAATGATGAACCAGGTTCTTGGTCATACTAATTGCACTTGTGTTATCACAGAAAATAGGAATGCATCTCACATCTATACCAAAGTCCATGAGTTGTTGCTTGATCCACAACAACTGAGCACAACATGAGGCTGCAACCACATATTCAACATCAGCAGTAGACAAAGCTACCGAATTTTGTTTCTTAGTGGCCCAAGACACAAGGCAGGAGCCTAAAAAGTGAGCCATGCCTGAAGTACTCTTCCTGTCAACCAGGAAACCTGCATAATCAGCATCAGCATATTCTACAAGGTCGAAATTACTACCTTTAGGATACCAAAGGCACAAATCAGTGGTGCCTTTCAGGTATCTCAAAATTCTCTTCACTGCAGTTAGGTGGGACTCCTTTGAATTTGCCTGAAACCTAGCACACATTCCTATACTGAACACAATATCAGGTCTACTAGCAGTGAGATATAATAGAGACCCAATCATCCCTCTGTATAGCTTCTGATCAACTGATGAACCAGGTTCATCCACATCCAATTTTGTAGCTGTGGCTATGGGGATGTCTATTTCCTTTGAGTCTCCCATTTTAAATTTCTTGAGAAATTCTGTCACATACTTTTGTTGATGTATCATTGTTTCATTTGAGTTTTGCTTGATTTGCAAGCCTAAGAAGAAGTTTAGCTCACCCATCATGCTCATCTCAAACTCACTCCCCATAAGCATAGCAAATTCCTTACTCAATGTTTCAGAAGTCGCCCCAAATATGATATTATCCACATATATTTGCACAACCAGGAGTTCTTTACCCTTTTCCTTTAAGAACAAGGTGCTGTCAATTTTGCCTCGTTTGTACCCATGTTCTAGCAGGAATTTTGATAGCCGCTCATACCATGCTCTAGGTGCTTGTTTGAGACCATAAAGAGCCTTTTCAAGTTTGTATACGTGGTCAGGTGACTCCTTGCTTTCAAAACCTCGAGTTTGTTTGACAAATACATCTTCCTTCAGATAACCATTGAGGAAAGCACTCTTAACATCCATCTGATGGAGAGTGAATTCCATGTGTGCAGCAAATGCTATAAGAAGTCTGATTGCCTTCAGTCTTGCCACAGGGGAAAATGTCTCATCATAGTCAATTCCCTCTTCTTGACTGTATCCTTGAACAACCAGTCTAGCCTTGTTTCTTGTAACAGTTCCATCTTCATCGAGCTTGTTCCTGAAGATCCACTTTGTGCCAATTAATGATCTGTCTAGTAGGCTGAGTACTAAGTGCCATACTTGACTTCTTTCAAATTGATTCAGATCCTCTTGCATGGCATTTACCCAGTCAGCATCCTGTAGGGCTTCACCAATGTTCTTTGGTTCAATCAAGGATAGAAAGGCATCAAACACACACAGATTTTTCAAGGAGGATCTTGTTTTGATTCCAGATGTCAAATCTGTTATGATGTTCTCAAGAGGGTGAGAACTCTGGTATCTGTGTGGTTTGAGCACCAATTGTTCACTTCTAGATAGTTCCATGGTGTCTTGTTGTTGTGGAACAGGATCAGGTCCAGGGTGCAGATGTTGAGTTCCCCCTGTCATGTTGCTTGGGGTAGTTGGACCTGGTCCATCACCTGTTCCATCTTCCATATTTGCTTCAATGTGTTCACTGCTTCTAACCAATCCAAGCTCCTCATTTTCTTGTTCCCGTCTCTCAGAAAGAGTGTTAGTTTCATCAAAGACAACATGCACACTCTCTTCTACACACATAGTTCTTTTATTGTACACTTTATATGCTTTGTTGTGTGATGAATATCCCAAGAATACTCTCTCATCACTTCTGGGATCAAATTTACCTAAGGAATCTTTTCCATTATTGTGCACAAATCACTTGCATCCGAAATCCCTAAGATGGGATATGTTGGGCTTTCTCCCTTTAAGTAATTCATAAGGAGTTTTCTCTACCAGAGTCCTGGTCATGCATCTATTTATTATATAGCATGCAGTGTTTATTGCTTCTGCCCAGAAGCTGTGGGGTAGTATACTTGAAAGAAGCATGGTTCTTTCCATGTCTTCAAGAGTTTTATTCTTTCTTTCAACAACCCCATTTTGTTGTGGGGTTCTAGGGGCAGAAAAGTTGTGATTGATACCATGTTCATCACAGAACTCAGCAAACTTTGCATTCTCAAATTCAGTACCATGATCAGATCTTATTGATGCTAGTTGATTTCCTAACTGATTTTGAATTTTCTTCACAAATGAGGTGAACATATCAAAGGCTTCATCCTTATATGTCCAAGTGAACCTTGAATAGTCATCAACTAGCACCATTACATATTTCTTACCACCTCTACTCAGAGTTCTCATAGGACCACATAGATCCATATGAACCAGTTCCAACGTCCTGGTGGTACTGACCATTTTCGTACTTTTGAAATAAGACCTTACCTGCTTCCCCCTTGCACATGCCTCACAAACTTTGTCTTCCTTGAACTTAATGTTAGGAAGCCCTACCACTAGGTCTTTAGAGACTAGTTTGTTTAGCTGATTTAGACTTGCGTGACCGAGTCTTTTGTGCCCAGGAGGGGATCACTGTCCAACACACTTAAGCAAGTGAGTTCATTTTCAGACAGTGTGGACAAGTCTATGACATAGATTTTATTCATTTTTTTCCCTGTAAAACAATCTTGTCAGTAAGCAAGTTGATCACAAAACATTTTGTGGAAGTAAAGGCAACCAGGTTACCTCTGTCACACAGTTGTGACACACTGATCAAGCTATATTTCAAGCCATCTATCAGATACACATGTTCAATTGAACATGTGTCATCCTTACCTACCTTACCAACCCCAATAATTTCACCTTTCTTTCCATTTCCAAAGGAGACCTTTCCTTCTTTGAGGCTTTCAAGTGAAAGGAACTGTTCCTTGTTCCCTGTCATATGCTTTGAGCAGCCACTATCCAAATACCAAATTTGGCTGATTCCTCTCACTTGAGCCTACAAAAGAAATCAGGGGTTAGTTTTAAGAACCCAAATCAGTTTGGGTCCTTTTCTATGAGAGAATGGATGAATCAAGCTTTTTCTGGCCCAATTTGGCAGCCAGGTTTTCTTTTTAACAAAACTCTCATTTCTCCGACTAGCCTGCTGCTTTACAATACACTCAATTTTGTAGTGGCCAGTCTTACCACAATGGGTGCAGATTTTATTCTCAGGGAGAGTGAGATACTTGCTTTTTGTATCCCACTTGGGCAATAGACTCCCAAAGCCAAGCCCTCTCCGGTTGCTACTATGATTTTCTTGAAGCCATGTCAAGGCATCAGAAGATTTATTCCATTTACAAGTTCGGTCTAATTCATGTTTGACTTTGCCAAGTTCTTCTTTCAGTGTTCTTATTTGTTCATCCTTGGTATACATCTTATCTTTTAGTTTTTCCATATTTTCTTATAACATGATTTGAGAAGGATCAACAACCTTTTTTACTGGATCCTAGCTTCAGTTTTAAGTTTTCAGATTTTAGTTCTAGAATATTAGTTTCAAGTGGATGAACATGGTTCAACAAGACATTGTTTTTCTCTTCAGATTCACTTACTCTGATTTCCAGGTTCATGCATTTTGCTTTTAGCATTGCACATTCTTTAGAGAGTTGATCCTTCTATTTGGTTGTTTCTTCAGAATCATCCATGAAATCAAGTAGCAACTCAGAGAGTTTTTCTTTAGATAGAAACTTTATTTTGTTTTTAAGGTGAGAGATACTTACCTCTGGTTCTTCATGTGATTCCTCATCAGATTCTCCAATTGCCATGAGCGCCTGATCTTCAGTTTCACCATCTTCTGATTCTTCATCTGAACTTTCCCCCCAAGCAGCAACCATAGCTTTTGTTGTGGTTTTCTTGGGTTGGACCAGTTCCTTCTTCCTGTTCCTTATTTCATATCTCTCCTTTTTCCATTCCAATTCCCACTGAGGGAAGTTCTAGATAAGGTGGTCAGTTTTCCCGCACTTGTAGCATCCCTCGTTAGTTAGCCTTTCTGGAGCTTTTTCTTTGTTGTAATTTCCTCCTCTAGAGATGCCTTTCTTCCTCATGAGAAAGTTTCTGAATTCTTTGGTAATCATTGCCATCTCATCTTCCTCAAGATCTGCTCCCTCAGTGATCCTCAGTGCTAGACTCCTCTCCTTCTTTGGACCATCCATCTTCATTGTCTGCCTTCTGAGTTCATAGGCAGTAAGGTTTCCAATTAGCTCGTCCAAGCTGAGGGTTGCCATATTTTTGGATTCCTGGATAGCAGTGATTTTGCTTTCCCAGGAAATTGGCAAGACCCTTGTCAGGAATTTTTCTACCCCGTCTTCTTCAAGAATTACTCTACCAAGAGACTCAAGGTTGTGAACCTTGTGTACATCTCTTGGATTGTCTCACCTTCTTTCATAGTAAAGTTTTCATACTGAGAGTATAGTAGAGTACCTCTTGATCTTTTTACCTAAGGTGTTCCTTCATGGGCTACTTGCAAGGTATCCCAGATTTCTTTTGCAGTGGTGCAGCTTTAGATTATGCTATACTCATCTGGACCTAGTCCACACACTAGCCACTTTTTGGCCTTTGCATTCTTCTCCCATTTCTCTAGATCCTCAGCAGTGTAGTCAGCTCTAGTCTTTGGTACATCTACACCTTCAGCAGTCTTCTTCATGGTAGATAGAGGACCATCAATGACTATGTCCCAGAGTTCATAGTCTTCTCCGATCAGGTGGTCTTTCATCCTGTTCTTCCACC
>MDKH01125179.1:0-98977 GCA_005239495.1 Nicotiana undulata
TAAATTCATATTTTTTTAATAACTTGATTGTACAAATTATATATATATATATATATATATATACACTTATGGGCTCCGGGCTACATATTTTGAGACCCAATAATTATTTTTGTCAAATTTTGTATTTCAACTACCAGTATAAGATTTCTACACTAAAATACTACACATTACTATGTTACATGGCTCTAAATTTTACTACGCTACAAGGGTCTACATTTTACTACGCTAAAAAGCTCTAAATTTTACTACGCTAAAAAATAATCTAAACTAAACATAAACAAAAAAAAAATTAAATTGCAAATAAAACACAAAACGGCATGAAAACATACTAATTTTGCAAAGACGGATAAATTTAACATACTAGTTTCGCAAAAAAAAAATACAAAACGAAATAGAACACATACAAATCAAATAATATGCATTATTATAAAAGTTTAAACATAAAATAAATCGAAATACCTCGATTTAAATTTTCGGAAAGCAAATCGATTGAAATTTTGACTCCGGAAGTGTGCTTTCACAATAATACGAAGTTCTATTCCAACGTGGGACCTACTTTCTTTACCTTTTCTATAAGGGGGGGACCAAAATTTTGGAGGAGAGTTAAAAAATGGGGGAAGAAGAATGAGATTCGTCTGGAGGAAGACGAAGCATTTTAAATTGGACATATAGCGCCCATATACGCGGCGCTATATATAAAAGTTATGTAGTTATGTATAGCGCCGCGTATATGGGCGCTATACCCTGACATGTGCAGCTTTATGTATAACGCCCAAGTATAGGGCGCTATACATTAACAATGTAACGCCCTGTAAATAGTCTGATTTCTTTTTTTCCCCCACTTATTTCCGTTCTTTTTGTTTATTTTTCTAATATTTTGATTTTCAACTCATTTGTAAAGGGCTTCAGGCAAATGTTTTTGCAAAAGTAACAACAGATAGTGTATGAAAATAGGCAAAACGTGAGCATTCTTTGTCAAAAAGCAAACCGAATACAGAAACAAAAGAAAACGAAAAACAAAAAGAAACAGAGAAAGTACGATGATAATAAAACACGTACTAATACTTTGTCAGCTTTTAGTTCTATCATTGGGTAAAAGCCTTCGAAGGTTATCATTTACTATTGTCGGATGCATTTCAACTTTGGACATTAATTTAGTTGAAAATTAAAAATAAATTTTAAAATTATGTTGAAAAATAATTTTTAAAAGTTGAAGTTGTATATGGACATGCATTTTACTTAAAGTTAATGTTAAAATTTTGTGAGTGAAAGTAAAAATTTCACCCAAAAATTAGCCCAAACCGGTCGGTTTTTTGAACTTTATATATATTCTTCAATTCTTTTTTGAAAAATAAAAAAATCCATATCCAAACGGGAACTTAGAATCTTGAGTTGTTCTATACTTTCACTTCATTGCTTTAGCAATAGTTAGCTAAATGCAGCTTTCTGATATACAAGTGGCTGCAAAGAAGAGATAAGATGCATGTGAAGAACTTGTGTACCGAACTTATAGCCTGTTTGGTCAAGTTTATTTTTAGGCAAAAGCATTTTTTAAAGTTAAAAGTATTTTTTTCCCTTCTAAAATTAAGCTATTTGATCAAGCTTTTGAAAAAAAAAAGTATTTTTAAGGAGAAATAGAAAAAAGTAGCTTATTTCCAAAAATATTTATTTGAAAAGCACAAAATACACTACGAAGCAATTTTTTAAATGTGTATTAAGATGTGTATTAAGATCTGAATAGAAATAATTAAGATTGTTTGATTTTTAACATCTGAATGTATAAAATTTATTTTTATTTGAAAATTAATAAACATAAAATTCAAATGAAATACTAACTAATCTAATATTCTATCAATAAGATATATAGTTTTTAAAATATGATAGTTATTAGTGGTGATGACTAACAGGTGATAGAGGCGATGGTTGGTGGTAATTTTGGTTGATGATGGCGGTTCATGCTAGTAGCTAGTAGTGATTGGTAGTGGTGCCAATTATGATTGAGGATGGTGGTGGTGGGTGGTGATAGTTAATAATGGTAGGTGGTGGTAGTAGTTGTGAGTGAGAAAGGTGGTGGGTGGGTGGTGGTAAGTTATAATAATGAGCAATGTCAGTTGTGATTGTTGGTGGTGATGGGGTGGTCAGTTGTGGTAGTTGAGGTGGATGAATGTTGATTGTGGGTGAGAATGATATATGGTGGTCGAAGTGGCGGGGATAGTGGGTGGTGATGGTCGATAATGGTGGCGGCTATGATTAAGGATGATGGTGGCGTGGTGGTGGTGGGAATGGTGGTGGTGGTGGTTGAGTATGGTGGTGGTAGTGGTAGTTGATAATGGTAGGTGGTGGTAGTGGTAGTTGATAATGGTAGGCGGTGGCGGCAGATAATAATGAATATGTGATAGCATCTTAATGAAATTAAGTCTTTGTTATAGATCTTAATCATACAGACCTATTCAAACCCATTAAGAGGTTGTGAAGTAAAAAAAACAAACACACTTAATTATTAAGATCTGAATGATCAGGATTCAGACTTTAAAAACAAACACACTTAATTATTAAGATCTGAATGATCAGGATTCAGACTTTAAAAATAAACACACTTAATGTCTGAGATCTGAACGATTAAGATTTAGACCTCCATTAAGTGCAAACAAATGAGGCCTAAGACATTCAAGTGTGGTCTAACGTTCAATGAAATTCGATAACAATCATATGCGACCGTGGTTCTAATCGAGGCAGAGACAAAATTTTAAGGTGATTCTTCTTGTAATCTGCATTATTTGATACATATAATGGTGAAAGATAGCAGATATCTAATGACTGAAATAATCGAAGTACACGTAAATTATCTTTAACATTGGTGTTACCAAAAGAAATAAAAAGGAGGTGAGACTAAGATAGTTTCACACGTATATGTAGCAAAAGGTTTGTTAAGATGGCGATACAAAATATCACCTTAAAAGCACAAGATCCTTTTCCTTCATCTATGATGACTTGAAATTTATATACAAATTTTGAATATGAAAATTACTATTCATGGAATACCTTTTCATGTGTTTTATGTTGAAGTAATTATTTTGCTGCCTAAATTCAGTTTTATTGGCTTAGCGAAATTCGTCCATTTAGTATATTCGGGTAGCTCGATATATAAGGTATTACGTGTTCACACTGAATCCTGGGAAGGTCGCACTTCGTGAATATGATACAGACAGCCTAACCTAATGCAAGCATTAGTGATTGCTTTCACGTTTCGAATCCATATCTTATAGGTCAAACGGAAATAACTTCACCGTTGCTCCAACGTTCCCCTTCTACAGTGGTACGAGTCTATAGACTCGAACTTGTTCAAGTAGGGTAAAGAAATTTATAGCCTGTTTGGCCAAGCTTATCCAAGACTAAAAACACTTTTTTTTCAAATAAAAAGTATTTTTCTCTTCTAAACTTGAAGTGTTTGGCCAAACTTTTAGAGGGAAGATCGATTGTGAGTAGAAGCAGAAGCATTTTGAGAGAAGTAGAAAAAATACCTTCTTTCAAAAATCACTTTTTTAAAAAGCACTTTTGAAAAATAATACACTTAGAAATACTTTTTAAAAACTTTGTCAAACACTAATTACTATTCATAGTATTTTTTAAATTAATTAGTCAAACATAAACTTTTTCTCACCAAAAACGCTTTTAAAAAAAATTATTTTCAAAATAAGCTGATTTTAGAAGTTCGGCCCAACAAACTCTATCATATAGATTATCGATATCGAAAGAAGAAAGGAATTAGAACTACTTCAAAAATTAAAGAAATACCTAAAAGGTATACAGTATACATTTAGATATTTTATTGTAAAATAAATGAAGCTTATCTTCTAGAATATACAAGTGTTCAACATAAATAAATAAAAAATAATGCTAAACTTTCTGATTAGCTGTACAATAATAAAATAAACAAGAAAAAAGACACATCATGGCTGGCCTACTAAAATAGTCACTACTCATTTGACGTATTCTTAAAGGTGTATATATATATCATTCACTTTAATCATGTCTTTAATTATCTTTTTACTATTTATTATGTGAAATATATGATTATACATCACTTTTTTCCTGTCTTAATAATTTAAAGAACCATAATTTACTTAATTAAAAAAGAATTTTGTGCATTACGATTTTTCCAGACGTTTAACAATTTTGAAAAGTCAAATTGTATTAAATAAATTAAAGAAAAAGGATATGACAGCTATACTATTGTTGATGTATAAAAATTTGTAGTATATATAATTTTGAAATTTGACAAACAAATGACTGCTAGAGGACAACCCATCCACAATCATAGTAGGCATCCACTTGCGAGGCAAATCAAAAAAAAATTGGTAAAGAATTATTATTATTATTATTATTATTATTATTATATTTTTACTCACAGTTTTATTTTATTTAGATATTTATAATAATATGAGTCGAGCTAAATAAAAGGAATGTAAATTTATATCTTGTTTGAGATTGAGACGTAATTATTATTATTTTCTATTGTCTTCATATTATCAACAGTAACACCAAATTATCAAACATTGAGGTGAGATGAATATGACTATTCATCTTAACAAGAGATCTCGTGTAATGAATATTTTTTTTAATAAAAAGTGCTTTCCATCTTAATGAATTTTATGCAAATTCTCCTTTTAACTCTCAAACATTCAAAATACGACGAATGCGTCTGAATTACACTTAAATACTCTGAAATAACGTTAAATTTTATGTATAAGTCATAAATTATTACACGAACCTATATCAAATCTCACGAACAATACGAATCTGAATTAATCAGAGCCAATACAAAAAAACACTAACTTACCAAAGAGCCCCAAAGGAGAATCTTAATGTAATCATCATCATTGTTGTTCCCACATATTACAAATTTTGATTGAATATAAAGAGGGGTTGGTCTGCACCAATCTTTTTTGTACAGAAACCATCCTCTTTTTTTTTTTTTTTTTTTTTTTGCATAATATATCCCACATCCAATAAGGCCTTAAAATACATTATTACAACCCCACTTTCAAAGATCTACACTTGCCTTTCCACCCTTCTCTGATTTTCTTATTTTTTATAAATATAAAATTCTATTCCTATACTAAAAATAAACAAGTAACATAATTTAATCCAAATACATCAATAGGAAAAAAAATATTGAAAAAAGGGGCAAAATAGTCTTTCAAATTCTCCCCTTCTCCTTGTAATGCCTAAAAACACTTGTTCTTCTTTGTTGTGCCTTAATCATCAGAATGGTCATTTTCCTTTTTTACCCTTGATTGAATTCCATAATAACTCACATACCACTTAACAAATTTCCTCAACCCAATAGACAAATCAGTGGTAGGCTTATAACCAAAATCCCTTAACGCAAGGCTCACGTTAGCATGAGTGAACGGAACGTCACCGTTTCGGGGCATTTTGACCACATTCTTTTTAGCCTTAATATTCAACAAATTTTCAAGAATAGCCACTAATTTCCTCACCGACACAGGCGAAGTATTACCCAAATTATAAACCCTCAACTGCGCCGGACCTTTCTTCTTTCCGCCGCTGCCGGTACTCTTCTCCGCCGTATCCAACGCACCAACACACCCTTTTACAATATCATCAATGTACGTGAAATCACGCGCCACCTCCTTATCATCTTGTGTCACGTAAACATTAATTGATTTACCTTGTATCATATCCTTAGTAAAGAAAAAATACGCCATATCCGGTCTACCCCATGGACCGTAAACAGTAAAAAATCTTAACCCGGTTAAAGAAAGACCGTAAATATGGTTATATGTATGTGCAATTTCTTCACCTGCTTTCTTTGTTGCTGCATATAAACTTGCGGGTTGATCCGTTTTGTGCTCTTCTGAAAATGGTACTTTGGTATTTAACCCGTAAACCGAACTGGACGATGCCCAGACGATTGCGGGTTGAGGGTTAGCTGACTTGGCGACTTCTAATAGGTTAACAAATCCAGCTATATTTGAATTGACATAAGAGAGAGGATTTTGCATCGCGTAACGAACACCAGCTTGTGCTGCTAAATGAAGGATATGAGTAAAAGGAACAATGTCGAAGAGTTTATTGAGAAGTTCGACGTCGTTTATGTCACCCTCGACGATGAAGATTTGGTGTTTAGATAGGAGATTTTGACGAGCGCGTTTTAAAGAAGGATCGTAGTAGGAATTGAAGTTGTCAAGGCCAAGAACACCATCGCCACGTTTTTTTAATGCTAAAGAAGAGTGGGACCCAACGAAGCCAGCAGCGCCGGTGACGAGGACGGAAAACCCGTTAGGGCGGCTAGGAGTGGCGGAGCGGCGGACTTGTTTCTCCCACGACGCTCCGCCTCCGTAGAAGGCGGAGGAGAGGAGGTTGTGAGTGGTGGTATGGATGTTATTGTGTGAATTAGTATTATCCGAAGCTAACGGAGGGGAATTTATAGTGAAAAAGAAAATAAGTAGTAGCGCCACTAATAAAGTGACACGAAATAAAAGTTTGGAGGATGCAGCCATGAGTTTTGTGCTATTGACTTTGCGAATATAGCTATTGTACCTCTCTAGCTTTGTGGTTTTGCTAGTGTCAGGTGGCGACGTCATTGGTCGATAATTTCACACTAAGCTTCTGATATATGCAGAGCCGATATCAATTCGAGAAATAAGAGCTAGATGAGGAGTGGATTAAAATTCAATACGACTAGTTTATTGTATGATATTGTGAAATATGGAAAGAGAGAATTTGGATTTCTTTTTTTCCTTTTTTGAGAAATGAGGAAATGGGGAGTGCTTAGATTTAGCAAGCCCCTAAGGAAGAAGAGGAAGAAGAGATGATTATAAAGGAAAGAAGAAGAAGGATTGATGTGTGTGTGTGTGAAAGTTAGAGGGAGAAATAAGAGTGGTGGACCAAAGAGAGGTTTTGAGTTGTAGTTGGTTGGAGACCACTTTCTTTTTCTAGTATTCTATGCTCTTTTTATTTTTTATTTTTTTATTTTATAAATAATGTTAAAATAAAAAAAATATAAAAGTATATGAATTGGTTTATGAAGATTGGGTTTAGATTAATTATACATTTCAGTTGATTTATGTTTTAGAAAATAAGACTTATTATTAAACTATTCGTTAGAAATTTTAGATAAAATACTTCTGGTAAAATAAATTGCTTTTCTTTTTAAAAAAATAAAATAATTGATGGATACTCCTTTTTGGAAAATTTATTAAAACTGATACATATATTGCAAGTGGTCGGTCACATTAATTTGGTATAATGAAATTAGACAATCAAAATTATTATGAAGTCTAATAAGTAAGGAAACTTAAAGGTTTTTTGGTTAAGAAAAGACTTTATTTGACTCTCAAAAGTGAATAATTAGGTCATACTCAAGCAATAATAATACCTTGACACACAAAATATTATATATAATTTTAAAAATATATCAAATGAATGACTAAGAGTTGCTTTCTAGTGATGGAGCTAATAAATCGATATTGGTTACGGTCGAATGATAAGTATTCTGTTTTTCTTAATCGGAGTTTTGGGCTCGAGTAAGAGACGAAGTCAGGATCTGAAATTTATGGGTTCAAGATTTTAGCTATTTTAAGTTACTGGATTCTAAATTAATAATTTAAACATATTAAATATATTTCTTAAGATAAATATAGAGTTTTGACCAAAGTTACTAGATTCGGCCGAACTCGCGCCTCGGTCTCTAGCTTCGTCCCTGGCTCAAGCTTTGGGTACAAAGTCGCATTTGGTTTCGGAGCGCTTTACCCCTAACGTGGAACTTTCCAGTGCGAATGCATATTTAGTCGAGCCCCGATAGGGATATCGAATACCTGGAAAACAAAAGAAAAGAATAAGCTAATGAATTGGTCCTTAATTTTTAAAAATTTATGGATTAGTCCTTGCATTTATGTAAGGGGTGAAATGCCAGCTAAAATTTGAGTCAGAATTGTAGAAGAATCTAAAAACCATGTGAGACACACATGGGGGAATTTATGAGAAATGAGAACACTGATCCTTGACTTACTCTTATTCAACATTAGACAATTCAAATATATTCTTTTTGTATTTAACTTAGTATAGTAATTTTATGAAATAAAAATAACTTTGTTACAATGGTTAAAACAGAATAGTAATACGGTTATTGCAGTATTTGATGAAAGTTACTTATTTTAGAAAAACATACCGATTTATTAATCTAAATATTTAAATCACTTTTAGGGAAGTATTTTGTTACATAATTAACACAACAAAATACTGACATAATTAAGCAAGTAAGATTTACTAAAAATATGAAGCTAACTAACTTATCAAATTTCAGTTACATAATTAATCAAGCAAAATATTTTCTCTGGTCCATTTTAATTGATTTATTGACCTTATTTTATTATAATATTTGACTTTTTCAAATATCAAGAGCCTAGGAGTATTTGTTGTATTTTTTATTAATAAATTAAGATTAATATAATCAATTTCAAAATTAATAATACTAAAAATTGAATTTCTTAATACGTATAAAAATAATAATAAAAAATCAATTAAAGTGAATCGAAGTAGTAATGCTTAAGATAGATAAGTAATTTCACTCAGGTAGATTTAACTTAATGATCTGTCTTCCATAATTAGTCGAATATTCAATTATTGTCATTCTTCTGTTGCTTTTCTTTTTCCATATTTTATTTTTTTATTAAATTAGAAATAAAGTGCTTGACCGTTTGTCACCGACAAAATATTTTACACAGTTGAGAGCTGAGAGAATTAATTTTAATAATTAAACTATTATTTTATTAATGGTTAGATCTTGGGTTTAGTTCAGACCAGATAAAAGGTTCTTTTTGTCACTAAGGTTAATTTTGTTCTGTTTTTATTTTCGTTTCATTTAATAAATTTTTCTGGGAAGCCGTTATTCGGTGAATATAAAACTAACCTCCATCTATTTCTTGAATCAGTATTCTTAATTGCGAAGCTTCTCTGCTATTCTTTATCTCTGTCCAATCCCAACTCCCAATACTTGCTCCCCCCCGCCCCACCCGCCAAAAAAAATACTACATAAATTCTTTTTCTTCCTTTTTTAGGAAAAACAGGAAAAATCATTATTAAAGAGAGAAAAGATGAGAAGACATAATAAAATGAGTTGGCTTATATGTGTATGCACTTTTTTGGTTTCCCACCCGTCAGGCATCCGCACTGGGTTCGACTAAATCCGGATTCTTGTCGAGAAATATCATATAGGGGTAAAACGCTCTTTAACAAAGGTGATTTCATACGCAGGTCTCGAACACGAGATCTCTAGTTAATGATTAAGGAGTATGTTAGGACCGAAATAAGTCAGGTGTCATGCGGAAGTTAACAAAGTAAACTTTAAACGACGATAAATCAGACAACAAAAGAAAAATATAC
Organism: Nicotiana undulata; assembly: GCA_005239495.1. Taxonomy (NCBI): domain Eukaryota; kingdom Viridiplantae; phylum Streptophyta; class Magnoliopsida; order Solanales; family Solanaceae; genus Nicotiana; species Nicotiana undulata. Next base: position 9,412 of record MDKH01125179.1, read on the forward strand.
CAAAGGAGAACAAACATCTAACGTGGTTCGGCCAATTGACATACGTCCACGGCGGATATGATCAATCCATTATATACGAGAGAGTACAAAATATCGAGAGAACAACCTCACGAAGAGGCAAACACAAGTGACACACTAACACTTGTTCCGTAAAGTTCTCCCCTAAACACGACTCTCAAACCCCATATGGCTGCATTGTGGATGCTACTGAATGAGAAGGAAGGATGCTCAATTTATAGAAGTCTGAACCTTTTCCTGTAAGAAAAAAGACTAGCCAAACATGAAAGAATTATAATTTTCTTCTACAAAAAGGAAAACCCAATTATGGTAAATATATTGTCCTTTCCTTCAAGAAATAAGAAAATCAGATATGGTAAGATAATCAGGGCGACGCCTAACAAAAACTCCCCCTCCAGCCAAGGGCCCAAATATGTCTTCAAGTAGAGGAACTATTGATAGGCTTCATGCCTGCCAATTTTCTACAAAATTCATGTTTATCTGCAACACCGCCTCTGCCAGCATATCCGAAGGATTTTCATCAGTGTGTATCTTCTCAACCTAAAATAATTTCTCTTCCACAATCATTCTTATATAATGATACTTTCTATTAATATGTTTGGCCTTAGAATGAAAAGTGGAATGCTTGGTGAGATAGATAGCACTCTAATTATCACAAAATAAAATGTACTTTGGCTGCTCAAAGCCAAGATCATTAATAAATTTCTTCATCCATAATAGTTCTTTGGCACCTTCCGTGACAGCAATATATTCGGCTTATGTGGTGGATAGAGCTATGCACTTCTGTAGTCTAGATTGCCAGAAAACAACTCCCCCTATAAAAGTGATCAAATAACCGAAAGTGGACCTTGAATTATCAAGGTTACCTCTTAAATCAGAGTTTGTGTAACAAACAAGTCCTGGTTTGCCATTGCTAAAACACAACTTCAAATAAGTACCTTTCAAATACCTTAATATCTATTTTACTGCATTCATATGTTCTTTCCCACGATTAGAAAGGAATCTACTAACAGTACCAACGACATGTGCAATATCTGGTCTAGTGAAAACCATATCATACATCAAGCTACCAACAACAAAAGAGTAAGGAATACGAGACAACTCTTTTTTCTCTTCATCAGTAGATGAACTCTGACTAATACTCGATTTGAAGTGTTTAGCAAGAGGAGTACCAACCACTTTTGCATCTGACATATTGAACCTCTTGAGTACCTTCTCAATGTATTGCTTTTGGGACAAAAATAACTCCTTTCTATCTCTGTGTCGGCGGATTTGAATGCCTAAGATTTTCTTTGCTGGCCCAAGTCCTTCCTCGCAAACGATTTGCTCAGCTGCTTTTTAAGGACTGCAATTCTTGATTTATTCTTGCCGACAATAAACATATCATCCACATAAAATAATAAGATAATAAAATCATCATCAGAGAACTTCTGGAAGAATACACAATGCTCTGAAGAAATTTTCTTGTACCCTTGTTCTTCTATGACAGATTCAAACTTCAAATACTATTGCATTGGAGCTTGTTTCAATCCATACATGCTCCTTTTCAATTTGCAGACATAATTTTCTTTTTCCTTAGTTACGAAACCCTCAGGTTGCACCATATAAATCTCGTCATCTAAATCACCATGAAGAAAAGAAGTCTTGACATCCATCTGCTCAACCTCTAAATCTAGACTTGCGGTTAAGCCTAAAACCACACGAATAGAAGACATCTTCATAAGAGGGGAAAAAATTTCATCAAAGTCAACTCCCTTCTTCTGTCCAAAGCCTTTAACAACTAACCTCACCTTGTATCTGGGCACAAAGGTATGGTTATCCTACTTTATTCTGAATATCCATTAGATAAAGCTCTCTTACCTTAATTTCACTAACTCATATGTGTCATTCTCATTGAGTGACTTCATCTCATCTTCCATGATTTCAATCCACATATTCTCATTGAGTGCATGTAATATTATGGTATTTGCACCTTGACTTACTTCTACTTTTACCTCTATTCCTCGATCCTCTTGTTCTATCTCTCCCCCGGTCTTCTGTAACCAAGATATCTGCTTGTGGGGACGAACCCTAAGATTTTCTCCTAACTTCCTTGTTTAACACAATACTCTTGGCATATTCCATGGTCACCTTACCTCTAGGAGTTGAATTTGTCAAAGAAACACGAAGCGTTTCCCAAGAGTCTGGCGGAGTATTAAAAATCCAAAGTCCTTGTATCTCATCATCAAAATTAACTCACATTCTAAACAACTGATCAAGGATGCCCTGAAAACCATTTATGTAATCAAGGATAGGGTTGCCTTCCTTGTATTTAAAGATCATCAATTGCTTTAGCAAGAACAACTTGTTGTTCCCAGTTTTTGAAGCATAAAGAGTCTCTAGCTTTTCCCACAATGATCTTGTATGTGTCTCATTTACAATATGGTGCGAAAATTATCTTCAACCCATTGTCGTATATATCCACATACTTGTTGGTGCTCGAAATCCCAATCTTCATCAGATATACTCTCAGGTTTATGGGCTGCAAATATGGGTAGATGCATCTTCTTCACGAACAATAAATCTTTACTCTTGCTTCTCCAAACATTAAATTTCTCCCATTTAAACATATCATCTTGCTCATATTCGCCTCCATTCCGTAACAACTTGGTTAAGTAACCAAGGCTCTTATACCACTGTTATGTTGAGGAAGAAGCAAACCCGAAAAATAAAAAAGATAAAGAACACCAAATTTTAACGTGGAAAACCCTTCAAATCGAAGGTAAAAACCACGGGATCACAAAGATAAAAATAAGCTCTACTATAACAATAAGAGGGTTACGAAAGTTCTCCAAATTGGCTACACAACAAGTACCAAACACGGAGCAACAATAGCAACAAGAGCAACGACAAATTAATTGAAAAAGAGGAGAAGTCACAAAACTGGAGCTGCTGCCCGGGGCACGAATTAGATGCTACAGGACTCAAAATCCGATCTCCACCGTTCAAATCAAAGACTAAGACGTTGCAAACACTCAGTCAAAATTTCAGCTCGGTCCAACTGTTAACGAATCGGAAAACCGTGATTTGAAGTTGGCTGGATAGAATAAAAATTTACAGCAAACAAATATTTTGCTTCTCTCTTCTCTTGATGAAAGCTTTATCAAAACCACTCTTATGTGCTTAAGTCTTTCAAAGACTTGTACCAATGAGCATATAACAATACTCCAAGGTTGTCCTATTTATAGATCGTGAGTGGTGCTTTCTCTTAAAGACAAAACCAACTCTAAATAGGAATAAACACTGAATCCAATTCCGAATAGGAATGAAAATCAAAAGAGAATAGAATTAAGCCATTAGGCCTTTGGCTGGACAACATGAGCATGTGCCCAACGGAGTACTTACCACTCTTTGGTAGTAGATAGTTTAGCATACTTGTATAAGTGTTCTAAACAGGGGCGTACGTAGGAATTTTGTAAGCGGTGTCAAAATTTATATAAGAACGAGAATTATAACTTTAATTATCATACTTATAGACAAGAAATAGCTTTAATCTATTGATTTTGTGGAGTCTTAAGTGAGAGAAAGTCCTAAATTAAATTCTACTTCATCATAATTTTTAACCACATAGATTCCCTCAAATATTTGCAAAAAAGATGTGCTAGTTAAGGTTGGAACATTTGACCTCTTAGAGCAAAATCAAGCACATTACCAATGCACCAAGAGATAATTTATGTCAAATAGTGTCCTTTTTTCTACTTATCTGCTTCCTCACTATTAACGCATGCATTTAATAAAAAATTTCGATGAAGTGTGACACCGCTTCGATACATGTGCATCCGCCCCTGATTCTAAAGTTTTCCATTTACATTTTTCATAGCTATTCTTAGCCGTTAGTTGGTTAAAGTAGTGAAATTCTGAGCTTGCATAACCGGACGCCCAGAAGTTTTAATTGTTTCAGTTTAATCCGTCAAATTTTGTATTTTGTTGCAATTTAGTCCTTAAGTTTGTTATTTGTAGTACTAGCAGTGTTGCTTTATTTCCGTGGTACTATACCCCGTGTCATTATGATAAATTCAATCTTACCTTTGTATTTCATATTTAAAATTCTTAATTTGGTGATAAATTCCTCTTCAAATACTGATTCCACCATGGTCACTTTATACGTTAAATACGGCAAGTTGTTACTCGAAACATTTTGTATTCACGCAAGGCCCGAAAAAGGACCACATCCTGAGGGGTGTAATGTAAGTAGTCTATTCTGATGCAAGTTTCAGTGATTGATTTCACGACTCGAGCTTATGATCTCTAGGTCACACAAGGATGACTTTACTGTTGCTCCAGTGATGTCTATTACAGAATCCAACGATAGATCATAGAAATTACATGGAAGATTATCAAAACAACCCAAATTAACGTCACCAATATCTTATTTTTTGTATGTTTTCTCGTTTGTTAGCTTCAAATTTCGAGCATTTATTGAGAGAAGACTGAACCTTAGCTAATACACTGGGATGCACAACGTGCATGTGCATGGGTGGTGACAGCGTAGTTTACGTAACATATTCATTGAACTAACTTTTAATTCTATGTATGGAATTGCTGATTTTACAAAACTGTCTTTTTATCAATGCATCACATGGAACGGTTTGGTTAAAATTGTCTATGCACTCGATGTTATTATCCTAGTTGCCGTTACCTTCAGTGGTGGATCCGGAACTTTAAAGTAGTGGGTGTTAATCGATAAAAATTCTAAAAGAAAAGAAAAAAGAATTTAATTATAGATTCTCCCTTAATAATTATCTAAATACGGTTATACTTGCCTTCACAAATTTACCAAATCTTGTCAAAGATAACAAGTACTTGAGCGCCCACAAAGAACCATGTAGAGCCACCATTGGTTGCCGTCATTTTAAAAGACAATTTCGTTGTTCACTTGGTGCCCATATGTATTGTGTTTGTGGTGTCTAGGACTAGTTCACATTTAAATTTAACTTAAATTTAAATTATATAAATTGATAGTGTAAAAGATGAAGATGATTTGGCTTGTATTGTTGTATATAATCCCTCCTATTTTAAGTATTTTTTTTCTTCCTTTTATTGCTGTATATTTTAAGTGTGAGAAACTAAAAAAAAAGCCCAAGTCCAAATATTATTATCATTCACATGAGAAGTATTATCACATTTAGACCGCACCAAAATTATTTATATTGGTTGCCGAAAAAATGTATAAAATTTGTATATAACATAAAAAATATATATACATACACAAAAATTATATAAATTTTACATATTTCTTTTATGTAGCGACTATACAATATCATTTTCTCTTTCACGTGAGGCAATGTAAGTTGGGCCAGAGAAGTGGAACCCATAACAGTGTCATGTTTCGTCGGTGTTGTTGACAGAAAAATTAATACCATATGGAAAGGCAAAAGGAAATTTCTCTTCATACACATCAACTCACTTTTTTATCACATGGAGTCAAGATTAATGAAACAACATTAATTGAAGAAGGGGTTGTGACAATAGAGAGGGGCCCTTGGGTTGGTGTTGGGGTGGAGGATGGGAGGGAGGGGGGGGGGGGGGGGGGGGGGGGGGGGGGGGGGGGGGGGGGATACAAGCCACTCAGAAATAAGAATTAAATTGATAAACTCAAATAGTCAAATTAATAGACCTAAGTTTGAGTTGTAAAAGTGTCAATGGTACCTTGTTAAAAATATAAAGTATATGAACAAAATTGGATACATCAAGTTTCCTCCTCTATCTACTAGTTCCCTATTTTTAGACATTATTTGATATTTCTTTTGCTTCGATTATATTATTTTTCAGGCTTTTGTTACTGTTTTTCTCTCCGTAGATCTTTATCACAACATTTTTCTTTCATTGAGTCGAGGGTCGGCAATAAAAAAATTTTCTACTTTCACAAGATAAGAGTAAGGTGTGCGTACATACTAACCTCCCCCAGAGCCACTTGAGGCAATACACTGACTATATTATTGTTGTTGTTATTGTTGTCGCCGTCTACTTAGAGGTCGTTTGGTTTGAAGACAAGTTATGTTAGGATTAGTACAAAATATTCGTAAAAATTGCACGGAGCGCCTTATTTGGTCGCCCCCATTTAACTATACCCACTTTTTAAAAATGTTTTAACGTGTACCCACTTTTTAACCAACTTGAGACCTCCTTCTCCTCGTCCTCCTCCTTCTTCTTCGGGTGACACTGATTTTATGTGGTGGTTGTGAATATATTTTAATGTAGTTTATGATGTTTTTACAATTGTGAGATGTTATGACGCTTTAACACACGTTAATTGTGACAAACCACGTGACGGCAAAATCGGAGTAGGAAAAAATCCATATGATATTCTTGAGAACGATTACACCGTACGCCCGTAAAGTTACAAAATCTCACATTAATTTGAATTGGTGAAGGTCTTGCGTTGCTTATATGATATGTAATATGCAAATGCATATTAAAATGGTTTGATGTTACTTATGTTGCTTGTTCATGAATTTGAGATATCTTATATATGGATATGGAACCCACTTTATGTGGTGGCTTAACCACATAATCCAAATGACTTAATCTTGCCACATAACCGATGTTGACTTAAGCTTTGGGTGGCTTGCTTCCACGTGGGTTTTTGATTTATTCAAAGATTTTAATTATCTTCTACTAAAAATTATTAATTATTCAATTATTCACATAATTAAAAATTATTTCAAATTATTTAAAATATTATTCATTTTAATACACTTTAAGAGTGATGGTCATGTGGCAAAGTACTAGTCCATAGATATGGGGTATTAAAGCTTGGATCGTATTTTATCTTAAAATGTAAAATTTCGACGAAACTCATTTTTTTCAACTCGTTTACCCTATGACCTCACGACACATACTTATCACTTGTTATAACTAGCATAAATAATTATGCCTTCAAAAATAGTCTTGTCCTCATCCTAAAGTACTACTATTAAAATATTAAAATATTAATAAAGCGTGGTACCATATAAAATCAATACATACACTATTATTTTATAAAAATATCCATGTAAAAATGCATATATTTTCTTAACTTCTAATTTTCCTAATCTCATATAGAGAGTACAAATTTTCGTACGCTTAATTCTTAAAATGGTAAAAAGATAATCTCCTTTTTCTTGTGAGAAAACAATTTCTATCTTTACAATAAAGAAAATTTCATAAACTTTCTTTTATTATGTGTATAATTTAAAGCATATTCGAAGTAGTAATATTAATAACTATATAAAATCATATTTTTCAAACTTTTTTTTTTTACAAAAATGTTCCACTCGAAATACCATATCAAATGTATATAATGGTATCAAGGTTGTTAAACTTACGAGGTCATACAATAACATAGTCACAAATTCTCTATATTCTCATGAATGGTCTTAATCCCTTCAAGCTCATATGGATTACTACAACTTATCCTAATATTAAAGTACGGGATGTAACACCTAACATGATGTGATTGTTAGTTTTGCTCCAAGCCCGCACATTTTTTTCCAAAAGGCTCACACTATTAAAAGTATTCAACTCCTTATAAGTAGTTTATTTTTCTGTTTTACTTTTCTATGGGATTTTGTTCACACGCAATGATGTTTTATAGTTCAGTACCACACAAGATGGGGGATGATTTGTGTGGTATCAATTTTTCCCGTGCACAAACTATAGAAGGACCTGGTTCTTCTATGTGTTCCTTATACTACTGTTGCGGAATAATAAATGCGGAAAGTAAAGAACACAAGTATTTTTACGTGAAAAACACCGGGTTCAAATGGTAATTAAACCACGACCTACTACCAATATGATTTTTCCCAACACTTCACTAAATCAGTAAGCCAAATCTTTGTAAACCTAAGGATTATCACTAACCCTTTGTGGCAACCCCCTAGCTGTTGTGACAACTTCAAGTTAACTCTAACTTGAATACTACACTCAAAGTACCTAGTACAATAATTGAAAGGTAAAACTCAAAAGCCCTACTACAATGAAGCTAGAATAAAAGAGAGACACTTAGAACTGATTTTTCTATCTGGTTCATGTAGCTTCAGGTTCGCACACTTGAATCACACATGAATTGCTTGCAAAATACCTTAGTATTTTGCGCTCAACTCACATTTAACTTCAACGTTTGTGCGTACCTATAAAATGAGAACATCCTACAATATATAGAGTTAGTATAATAGAAAGTAACTAGAGTTCTAATGCTATATATACTCTTCCATGGTGGAAGAGTTCTAGTTATCTTCAACTAACTCCTCCTTATCAAGGATAGAGTTCTCTTCGAGTAAGGAGTCTTTCTCCTTATTACTTCATTTTCGTTCAGGAGATATCAGATATAACCACTTAAACTTATCTCCTTCACGTGCATGCCTTGTGCTCGAATTTGCCCGTATTTGTGTTATACTATGCATAAACATAATTCATGCTTGAGTTCCTTTGTCAATCGTCCAAACAAACTTAGTTAGGCTACATAGAAAAAAGTTAAAAAAATTATGTAACGAGGACCTAGTTATGACATTTTGAAAACAATAGGGTGATCAATTATAAAAGGAAAAAAAGTTGACTCATAAGGAGGTGGGGTAAAATGCAATCCTAACCTAATATTATTCAAGAATGGCTTTAACTTGTTAATTTAGTTTCACACTTATACTTTTTTCTTGTTTTACATGACAGCTTATGGATTTGCAGTGGAAGGACGATAAAATTCCATGAATATATAATTTAATGAGAGCTGACAAAAACTATGGGACATAGTACCAGTGAAATGTTTTTCCTAATACAACAAATGTACAAAAGATGTGAAGTTCGAGATAAATCTTTTTGTTGTGTGTGTTTTCTTTGTAGGGTAAGGGTACACCTACAAGGATTTAGTCTAAGCCCACAGCTTTCATAGAATAGGGAACGAAAATGGTCATTATTTCTAGTTTTCACAAAACATGAGTTATGGTTGGTAGAGTGAGTGGTACCACGTAGTGGATGAGACTATTCTTTTCTTAATTAGAAGTTTCGAATTCGAGTTTTTGGTATAGGAAAATCCTTTGCATGGAGCGTTTCCTTCCGAATAAGGCCCTACATGGTACGAATTGCAGATATAATCGGGCTCCAACACAGATACCGAACACCGAATGGTAAACCAAAAAAAGGTAAAGTAAGGTGGAACCATATATATATATGATTCTTTTTTTTTAAAATCCCTCCCAAATTAAAAAAATCTATAGTGTTTTCACACTTCCTCTCAAGTATGACTCGGACCTAAGACCTAATTCTGAGCCCGTTTGGACATACAAAAAATTTCTTTTTTTTTCCAAAATGTGTTTTCAAAATAATGTTTGGTTATGACATTCTTACCAAAATTTTCAACTTCACTTGAAAATTCATTTTCAAATTTGAATAAACTGGTTCTCACCAATTTTTCAATTGAAAATGGGAATTTGCTAATTTTTAGTTTTACAAATTTTACCCTATACTTTTAAAATTTATAAAATGACTCCATCAGTTATGAAAGAATAACTTGTTCATATTCATGTTGTTTTTGGCTAAATTCCTTCTCTGTGTATTAGTAGAATTAAAAACTATGATATTCATTGCATCTTATGTGTGTAGTAAAGCAGAATATGAGTTAAACAATAGCATTTTGATTGTTTATTTCAAGTAGGATATTCAAATTGGGGTGTATTTTTTACAAGTTGTGGGGTATAAATCATGTTTCATGATTTTGAAAAAAAAAACATCCAAATATGTTATAAATATTATAACCAAACACAACTTCATCTTCAATTGAAATTTTAGTGAAATTTAAATTCCAATTTTTTTTTTTTGAAATGCATGTCCAAACGCCTACATAACGATCCTGGGTAGAAGTGCTCTTACCAACTGAGCAAGCCTAGAACCATATATAATAATTTTACTTTCAGAGGATTTATCGTTTGGATTTAAGTTATATGCATTGACAGTTTGAAAAACATTTTGATTGTTACATTAATAATTAGATTCTTATGATCCGCTAGTATAAAAAACTTATATTGTCAATGTATAAAAATTGGGATATAATTAGTTTTCGCAGGACTCTCCTACTATATTGTGAGGAATTGAAGGCTTCCTTGTCCTAAATGAGCAAGTGGACAAGTTGAAGTACAATTCTTTAGTAAAAATAGAACGGGCTAGTCAGATTTTAGACTGGTAATTGAAAAATAGTTACTATTTTGCTACAATATGAAAAGTTCTAGCATAATATACTGAAGATTGGTGCACTTATATATGTAAAGTCGGATGTAGTGTACTACGTACAGGTTCAACTGAACCCATAATTTTCGACGCGAACCAAAAATTTGTATGTAAAAATTCATTAAAATTACAAAAATAGTAGATATAAACTCATAACTTCAAAAATATAATGGATTCAATGTTAAAAACCTTAAAATTGAACCCATAGGTTAAATCCTGGATCCGCCTCTGCGTATATGTACTTCTAGCATACTATGCTAGAACTCCAACACACGGAAAGTTCTACCATATAATATACTGGAAATTGGAACATCTGTGTATGAACTTCCAACATATTATGTTGGAACTCCAGTATATTATGCTGGAAGTTCACATGTAAAAAATTCGAACTCCAGTATATTATGCTGGAATATTTTTCGGATTTTAAACAGTATTTTCGTTTAAATTTATCTTTACATGAAAAATAACTAAATTTCGATTACTTTTGAACATATAGCTATTTTTAATTATCGCTTGTAAATCTGACTATTTTAAAATTTCACCCAATTCTTTAACATATACTTTGGAACCCAAAATTCATTTCCTTTCCTTTATCATTCACTTTAGATTCCACTCGTCTATATATGATTTCTCATTAGGTCCATTCCTGCTTTAGATTAGTCAGTGAACATGGGAAGATGATAAAAAATATTATTCTACTATCTTTTTTTTTTTGTTTTGGTTTCCACCTGTTGTCTGATATCCGCATTGAAGTTCGATTATATCTGAATTCCCATTGCGTAGAATCCTATTTGGGGGAAACACTCCCTACCAAGAATTTTTTCATACCAAGGGCTCGTATTCGAGACCTCTGATTAAGAGAGGAGCACACACTCGTATCATAAGCAAATCGTCTCGTATTTGTATCTGGTCCCAACAAAAATTTTATGAGATATAAGAAGTATAATTTTAAACTATAATTAGAATTAGTGGACGTAAAAATCCTGATATTTTTTTCCAAAGTACTTTTTTATCTATTGTATTCACGCGGTCTTGTTGGATGTTATGTGGATAAAGCACACTGATAATTAAAAAAAGATTGAGAAGTTACATATATTTAATTTTTAGGGATACACTTAATTGGGTGAAAATTATGCAGGTTTAACTCAAAGAGGATAAGATTATACCATGTTAAAAATAGTTCCATACTAAATTTGTCCAATAAATAATATTAAAGTTAATGATTCGACGAGACAAGTATGAAAATGACGGGGTGATTGCGAGAGCTTATTTTACTAAGTTTATCTTTGAATAAACCTCAAGATTAGAAAACTACTCCCTTCGGTCTATTTTAATTGACTTTTTTATTATTATTTTCACACATGAGGAATTTATCTTTTAGCATTAATTAATAATATAATCGACTATATTAACCTTAATTTGTTTATTAAAAGTATAACAAATACTTCTAGGCTTTCAAGGGCAACTTTGAAAAAAAAAGTTAATTCCTTCTTGATATCTGAATAAATCAAATATTATGAATCATAAAAAAAAAGCCAAAAATCAAACAAAGTGGACCGAATGAAGTATAAAATAGTTGAGTAAAAGAAAAAAAAATTGAAATTCATATAAGGTGGTAAATGCAAAGCTTTAATTTTGCATTTAATATTCTACTTCTCACTTCTTCTTTCTTTTTTGGTTTACATACTAAATACAACGTCGGAATTGCAGAAATAGAACAATAAAATTCCATGAAACGAGCTGACAAGAACAATGGGACATAGTACCATAGTATGTATATATGTCCCATATACAATGAATGATCCAATCAAAGGAAAAGGCAAAGTTAGAAATCTTTTTTTTTTAAATCCGAGGAAAACCTGCTCATTGTGTAATAGCCCGCAAATCACACAAGAAATATAAACCACACAAGGCAAATTTTGTGCGACTGGCACGACCCAGAAAATATAAAGGGGGATCAATCTCCGATCATCTATACGAATGACCGCCCTCCAAACCAACTGAGTCATCCTAGGAGGGATAAGTTAGAAATCTTTATTATTATGATTTATGTGTGTTTTTATGAAGGGTGAGGGCACCCCTAGGCCCTAGCTACAAGGACAGACCAAAGTCCAGAGTTATCCATTGGTAAAAAGTTGGGATATTATTTGTGTGGGACTACCCTACGATTCTGAGGAATTGAAGGCTCCTTTGTCCTTAATATGCAAGTGGACTAGTTGAATTAATCACCGGCGGAATAAGGATTTGAAGTTTATATATGAGTTCGAAATACAGCTAAACTAACGGACTATTTGAGCTATTAGGTTCGAAATTTAGATTTGTACATATTTAGTAGATTTTTTTAAAACATATATGAAGTCTCGGCCAAAAATTATTCGATTCGATCTAACCCGCAACTTATATAATACCTCCGCCACTAAATTGAATTTACTCTATTTGTTTCGATTTATGTGAACTTTTTCACTTTTTTGAATTCAAACTATATCAATTTTGATTAATATTTTGAAATGTATTTTGTATTGTGTACTGTTGACATAAGAAGAATTACAACCTATAGTACTTATTGTATAGTTTTTGAATATTTAAACTATTTTAACAATAAAATATCGAGTTAATCTAATCCATTAGCTTGATAAATTAATCAAATTAACTTTCGAGAACCAACTCTTTTCAAATAACATTTTTTATTTGTATGCAGTGTTTTATATTAAATTTAAAAATGCAAGATATTAATTTGTGTATTACTCTTTTATTATCTAATCACGATTAATTAATATATACCTGCATTTTTACTCATTACTCCATTCGGTCCAAAATTAGTGATCATTTTGCTTTTTTATTTTGGTCCAAAATAATTGTCCATTTAAGAAAAAATTCAATTTGTTTTTTCAAAATTACCCTTATGTACGTATCCTTAGAAAGTCTTTTACTCCTCACATTAACTATGCTGCAACATTTAATTAAGGGTAGTTTAGTCATACTAACTATTTTTGTCTAGAATTTTGTATTTCCTTAATGAGTGTGCCCAAAGTAAATTGGTCACTTATTGTGAACCGGAGGGAGTACTTATTAACTATTCTCTCCGGTCCACAATAAGTAACCAATTTGCCTTGGGCACACCCATTAAGAAAATACTAAATTCTAGACAAAAATAATTAATGTGAATAAACTATCCTTAATTAATATTGCAGCATAGTTAATGTGAGGAGTAATTAAAAGACTTTTTAGGGATACGTATGTTTGCACAAAAAAAAATATCAAACTTTTTGTTAAACCAATTAATGAAGGAAGCGGAGGGTAAATCCTAACCAAACATAATTAATTCCAGATCAAACTGTAATAAACATGAACCTCAAACGGCAAGTTTACATAGCTCTTTTGATATTTACAAAAAGGAACCGAATATGAATGGCAAGCTTACATCTTTGATGCGTTGTCCTACACGTGTAAGAATGAAGGAAGGAAGAACACGATGAGTACTAGATCGATTGTTATTGAGTCAGCTGCAGAGGCTCTTAGGGTTTTCAGCCTAGGTCTCGGTTAAATTCTCTTTCCATCTTCTCATTCAATGTTCCAATTTCTTCCAACTAGTCCCCTTTCTTATCTTCTTACCTCTTATTTATACTACCCATGTTCCGATTGTCCAACGATCCTTAATCAACGGGTTCTCCCTTGATCATGTTTCTCGTTATTCCCCCTCTACCTCACGGCAGGCGCTCTATCATATAGACTCGTCATTGGCTCGATCTCGGCTATGGGCGAGATGCTTATCGAGATCGTATGTTACGAATGTGGGCACGGCTCAGGCTACCCCATACTGCTTCCTTTAGCGTCGACCTTCGTAGACAGATTTTGACCCATACAATGTACATAAGGGTAATTTTAAAAAAAAAAATTGAATTTTTTCTTAGTTATATAAATAGGCAATTATTTTGAATCAATATAAAAAGGTAAATTGGTCACTTATTGTGGACCGAAGGAGTATGATAAATTAATATAATTTATAGAAATATATCGATCGAGCATGAACAAGTATTTCTCTTTTTCGAATTTGGAACTTCTAGATTTTCCTCTCTTTTTCTCTTGATTATGTATTATCAAACCACAGTTTCTTCATTTCCTTTCCTTTCACATTGCAATAATCGATTACGTTTCCTTTCACTCTTCACATTTTTCATCTCCATTCATATCTGAAAAGCAATAATTGGTATTTCCAATACATTTTGGTGCCAAAAAAAGGCCAACATTTTAGGATAAAGGCATATACAGTCTTTTCATGATCCAAAAGTGTAAAAAGAGTTAAAAACTTCAAGAAAAAAGAAATAATGGTGATAACCACTTGTCAATAATTAAGACGAGCTGTTTCCCTTTTTCGTTTTGGCCAATCATCATCCAACATCTATTGAAGTGCCATTTTGTTTAACGATGGGAAATATAAGTTAAATGTAACGAAGTCATCGAATACAAAATAATTGATAAATGAGTTGAAGTGAACACAAAAAATGTAAGGATTTTATTTCTCTAACTATATAAATAAGGTTAAAGGGACGCTAATTGTAGATTACAGTATTACTTTTTGTCACATTATAGTAATTGAATGTTACGCGCTATAATAATAAAGTCACAAAATACAAGCTTATAGCCAATCACTTTTAATGTTAAGTACGAGAAGTGTCAAGTATATTTGAGGGGAACTGTACGGTTAGCCATTACTTACAAAATATCTTTATTCTTTAGTCATTGTTTAAAATTTATTTACTTTTTAGTCAGTGGTTAATTAATGTTTAACCGCTCGGACGAAAATACCATGTGCTAATATTAAGGACATGGTATCCTTAACTTCGTGAATGCTGCATAAATATTAAGGACAAAGTGTCATGTATTTGCACTTTCCGTTGTTAAACTTTAGGACATCATGTCCTTAACTTCATATGTGCTGTGTAGATGTTAAGGATACGACGTCATTAACTTCATGTGTGCAATGCAAATGTTAAGGACATAATGTCCTTAACTTGTATTTGCACCTTCTGCAATTAAACTTTAGGACCTCGTGTCCTTAACTTCATATGTTCTGTGTAAATGTTAAGCACACGACGTCATTAACTTTATGTGTGGAATGTAAATGTTAAGGACATAATGTTCTTAACTTGTGTTTGCACCTTCTGCAGTTAAACTTTAGGACCTCGTGTCCTTAACTTCATATGTGTAGTGTAAATGTTAAGGACATGGTGTCCTTAACTTCATGCGTGCAGTGTTAATGTTAAGAACATAGTGTCTTTAATTTTATGAGTATTGTGTAATTATTAAGGACATGGTGTCCTTAACTTCATTAATGTTGTGTAAATACTAAGGACAAAGTGTCACGTCCCAAAATACCCTCTAGACGTAACTGGCACACAGCTGACACTACCCGCTAGGCGAACCATCTCATACCATACATTTAGTATATATTCGGAATTTAACCAAAGTATATTCAGGTTACAACGATCCAATAACTAAATACAAATAATTAATAACCCAAGTTATTTTATAAGTAGGTTCGAACAATAATAACTAAAATGGAGGAACAATACTCTATCCCAAACCCCACACTAGACCACGGAGCATATAAGAGAATTAAAAAAAAAAATCATATGAATAAATGATAAAGATTCTCTTTTGGCAGCCTCCACGAACAATGCGGCGGCTCACCTCAATAAGCGAATCCACTCGAACAAACTCATCAGCCACTAGTTCTATCTCCTGCAACGGTATCTGCATAGGGATGCAAGTAAATGAGTGAGTTATACGTAAATATAATCCAGTAAGATCCTCGACCCGGCACTTTAAATACCTTTGAAACAAGTGTTAGAAAATACAGACACACCACAACATGAACGATATAGTAAATATGATAACTATACTATAACTCAATATATGTGTATCAACAGAGTTATTAAGAATTAACCAACAAGAGTACCCACTAAGAACTTATCATAATTGCAGTGAAAGAAATTTAGCAACAAACCTATGAGTCCACAACGGCACCACAATGCCTCAAATATAACAGATACACAATGCCCCAAATATCATGGCGCACAGCCGTAATCATGGCGCACAACCGTATCCAACTTAACATCATGGCACACAGCCGTATCAAACTCAACATCATGGCGCACAGCCGTATCAAACTCAACATCATGGCGCACAGCCTATCAAACTCAACATCATGGCGCACATCCATATCCAACTCAACATCATGGCGCACAGCCGTATCAAACTCAACATCATGGCGCACAGCCTATCAAACTCAACATCATGGCGCACATCCATATCCAACTCAACATCATGGCGCACAGCCGTATCAAACTCAACATCATGGCGCACAGCCTATCAAACTCAACATCATGGCGCACATCCATATCCAACTCAACATCATGGCGCACAGCCGTATCAAACTCAACATCATGGCGCACAGCCTATCAAACTCAACATCATGGCGCACATCCATATCCAACTCAACATCATGGCGCACAGCCGTATCAAACTCAACATCATGGCGCACAGCCTATCAAACTCAACATCATGGCGCACATCCATATCCAACTCAACATCATGGCGCACAGCCGAATCAAACTATCAAACTCAACAACTTATAAAATAATATTTTTTTTCTTTTGTATTTTTCATAAAATAATATATTTGCGGATGGTCTAAGACCACCGATTCTGCCAAGTGCACGCTTGTCCAAACACATGGACCAGGCAGTGAAAACACATTTTTAAAACGGGTTTCAGAAAATCAAGTACAAAAGCTTAAAGTCTCACTTACCTCACTATCACAAGTTTTCCAACCTTGCAACGTCTTGAGCACCGACCAAACGACATTCAATGGCCTCAGTCTATACAACATATTAATAAACAACGTCACTTAATGGGTACTCAATCTTGATATCAATTGGCAAGTCAAATCTCATATTCCCTAAATTTCAAACTTAGAGCTAAACCTCAATATTATAACAACTCATGCCATGAATTTAACGGTAAAAAGCATATCTTGATATCACTGTCCAACCCACTATAGTCATAATATACATCTGCTATATCCCAACATCAACGTCTAATGAACAGAAATTTCAAAGTTAAGAAAAGGATACTCAATACCTTAAAATATGGCGAAAACCGGAACTGTAGCTACACGAAATTTAGATTTTCTTAGCATTTTATTTTTGTCTCTGTAATCAACACTCCTTTATAAGTTTTTTACAGATATCATAAATCAATGATTTCCTAAAGTCAAATAAAAATTCTACCTTGTTCGCCCGCAAATGTCGTCGAAAACCACCAAATAAAATACTGCCTCTATGTTCATTCTTTCTTAATGAAGTGGAATACATCTTGTATTCAAAATCTACTACTCATATGGGCTATAGTCATGTGACCTACTAAGATAAGGTGGTTGGCCCAGTTGATTTCTCATAAATAAGATTTCAAGATCATCTAACTAAAGTGATTATAAAAATCTAATCCACCAACACCTAATTAGTACTTCATCACACTCTATTCCTCAATATATAAATATTAATTTTAAATAAATACATATTTCTGCACTTACATCCAAATAAATAATTATATTATTGTAACAATTTTATAAAAAAATACACTAATCAAGACAACTCAAGAGTTCTTTCTAGTAACTCCAACACACTTTCAAATGTTCATAACATTAAAATTGAATGAATTTTACTATCTCCAATAACTTCATACGACTAAATCTAACAATGGACCATCATAGTTCTAAAATAAATTACGAAAATTAACGGGGTGTCACATTCTTCCCCTCTTATAGACATTCGTCCTCGAATGTTAAGCAAACCATACCTTTGAAAGTAAGGTGTGAATACGTCACCTTTATATTTACCTTGCTTTTTCATACTTAAAATTACATACACACCTTGTAAGATAATTCAAAGCTATTGACTCTTGTATCCTTGACACGAGGAATGTCTTAAGCAACCTCTCTTAAAACGTTTTGAGTGCTACTACAATCAGTAAGGTAGAAATGCTTGTGCGCTCGATTCTCAGTTTAATAGGCATCCATAAGAGTCCCTGAATAATCGTCCAACTGCAACAGGTCTAGGCACATAGTCTAGTTATTTTATGTCAAAATCTGATTAGGCATACAACTTATAATGCCAATTAAGTCGTCACACAACTCCTCACATCACATGAAGTTCAAAGATTCCCCTAATACTTGACACCTAAAAGGAAAAGTTGGGCCCTCTCTTTCACTTATTACACAAATCTATATATATATATATATAAGAGGACACTTTTTCCGCATGCCTATTACAAACACTAACGTAGCTTCCTTATTTGGATGGTTGCGCTATAACACTTTCACTTAAGCAATATTCTTCAAGCTCAATTACTCCACTTGCCTGTCAAGATTAACAATGGGACATCCATTGCAATTCAAAAAAAATTCAACAACTACCCATCATCGGTTGAATCTTATTGCTAGCATCTGTCTTTCTAACTTAGCCCCGTGAATCTTCTTGTGGAGGAAATTCCTCAAAAGACTTAATGAACTTTATATCAAATTTTTTTCTATATTACTTTAGTCTGCCTTATGAGGTCAGAAGTTGTTCTCGTATTACTATAACCTTTTGCTTGCTAATTCAAATCTAGATCCAATAGTTGTGATTCCTCATGTTTCACGCTACCCGCCAGTAAAGACACATGGGTTTATTCAAAGCCTCAAACAATAGTATTGACTTAGCGGTTAATAAGTAATGTCATGTACGAACTCGATTAAAAGTAAATGTTCATGTACCACTCGCTATTTAATATCCATCAGGTTAGTGTGTAGACTAGATACACATCCTCTCTTATGTCTTCCTCGTGATGAAACACATTCAAGCACCTCGGCCATAATCTTACAGTGATACATATTCTTATATACGGTAGTGTCGGAACACATCCAAATACTCCTACATAACACTCTTATGTACAACAACATTGGAACACATCCATACGCCTCTAGATAATGATCTCACATAAGCAGCACTGGAACACATCCATACACCCTCAAGCAAACATCCCATATACTTTTACTTTTTTTTCCACATAATGATACAGATATCTCGTGCTATTGCACTATCTCTCTAACATATCACTTCATATGATATTATGATGTATAGTAATTCAGATTGAATTAAGCGTGAGATCTCGACGAGACTAATACGGTCACCGAGATAAGGATCATGACCTTCTCAACAAACGTGATAGGCTAACCACAAAGACTACAGTGATGTATTTTCACTTTCTTTCGGAGTTAATCATATTTACGGACTCTTTTTCGAGTCTCTAACACTTGTATTTATATGAATAGTTCAAGCACTAAAGAATAATATTTTATTTTTTTTGACATCTTGAATCACTATAGGTCATTGTAACTCTCTTTATACTATTCCAAGGTATATTTATGGCTTTTGAAGTTACTAAAGTTTATAAATATTGCATCTCTTGGAGTACCAATCTCCACAGGAGAACCACGATTGTATACACATCAACTCTTTAGCTATAGTACATTATAGCTATTCACTATCAAATTGGTCCCGCCTCTTAGAGTTGATGACTAACCTACTCCAATATAGTCAAGACTCACATCCTGATAGACTTCTCTTGCTCAAACAAAGACAAGCATGATGTCACATGTGCTCTATCCTTAGCAGGCATAATACCATCGATTTACCATTGTTTTACTAGAAATCACAAGGCCCAAAATATCATAATATAAGAATTAAAATTTACAACTATAGCCCCAGTATTAATCAATATTATCTCAATGCCCATAGGACGCTCCTCAATTACTGCACATGGTCTTATCCACTACGAAAATATTCACATGCGTCATCAATGAATATAATAAAAAGGAATGTTAAAGGATTTGAATATCTAGTTTATCTAGACCTGTCACGACCCCAAATCCTAACATGCCGTGATGGCGCCTATCGTGGAACTAGGCTAGCCAACCATCACTTTACTACGCATTTGTTCAATTATAAGAGTTCACAATTTAATAATAAGCATGCAACCAAGCATAGAATGATGTAATTTAGTCTTAGCGTCCCAATGATAGTCTAAACAAAATCTCCCAAGACTGGAGTCAATAGTCATGAGCATCTAAGAACAAATAAATCAAACTCTTCTAAAACTATACTATATGCCTCTGAATCAAATGCTAAAACTAAATAAGGAAGGGAAGTGGAGAAGTTGTGGACGTTGGACAGCTACCTCGAAATCCGGTGAACTGCTGCTAACGAACAAGGAAGCTACTGCTCCAAATCGGTACCTGGATCTGTGCACAGAGGCACAGGGAGTCTTTATGAGTACGCCAACTCAGTAGTAATGAAAATAAATCGCAGTCTGAGAATTATAAAACACACAGTACAGATACACCAATTCATAGAAGCCAGTAAAACACTAAGTCACTAGATAGTATTCATCAAATACATGAGTTCAAAAATCAGTTTCCAGAATCCTTTGAAACCAATGTAATATCAGTATATGTCAATAACATTCTCAGTAAAAGCCAGTTTGAAAACGAAGTAAATCATAGTTCGAAAACTCAGTAAAATCATCATAAATCTGCCCCTCGGGCCAAAATCATTTCTCGTAACAGTTTCCCCTCAGGCATTCTCTCAATCACTCAGTAACAACCCCGCGGGCAATAATCATCACTCTGTATCAGCCCCGCGGGCTATAATCATGAATCAATAGGTACATGCGCTCACTGAGGGTGTGTACAGACTCCAGAGGAGCTCCTACAGCCCAAGCGCTATAGCAACATAAGGCCTGAAAGCCTCCTCACAATATAGGCCTGAAAGCCTCCCTCATATAAGGCCTGAAAGCCTCCCTCATATAAGGCTTGAAAGCCTCCTCACGATATAGGCTTGAAAGCGTCCCTCATATAAGGCCTGAAAGCCTCCTCACAATATAGGCCTGAAAGCCTCACCCAGTCAGACACTCTCAATTTGCCCTTAGACCATAAATATACCCGGCTCTCGACCCAAAACAGAGTTTCATTTTTTCAATTAATAGTATCAAAATACTCAGAGTGTCAAAACAATTTATCAGAAAAAAGACTAAGTGTAAAATCATAACATGTCAGTGAGGAAAATGTAGTAAACACATCCCTCAAGGGGTAAACAGGTCGGCACTAGACCCTAAACACGGCTAACAACCCAAATCATATCATAATATAATAATACTAATTAAGCATAGGCTTAAAAGTCCGTTTCGCAACTCAATAGTCGCCTAAGTAAGGAGTATATCTCCAAAATTTCAACCTTTGCATTTCAAAACTCGTAAAAGGGTGCATAGTCCGGGGTTTCATACCCTCAGGAATGGATTTAAAGACATTACTTACCTCGAACTAGCCCGAAATTACTTCGCAATTTTTTGCCTTTCGAATCAACTTCCGGATTCTCCAAATCTACCAAGTTCAGATTTTTATCATCAAATTATTCTCAAGGAATAAATTCCAATTGAAAAATATTGAATATAGCTCAAAAATCCGAATTTGGTCAAAACCCGAGCCCCGGGACCGCGTCCCGAAACTCATAATTTTTTATACCAAAATGTTCTTTGTCCTCTCACGAGTCCGCGTTCGTTTGACCCGTCAAATCGACCCCTAAAGGTCTCATAATATCAAGCCCTAAACCCACCTTTTTCTACCGATTTCCATGAATTTAATACTGAGATTATGTTCTATAATCACTCATAAACGAGTTTTAAGGTCCAAAATACTTTCCTCTACGAATGCCACTGATTTCCCTCTTCAAAAATCGCCTCAAGAGCTCTTTGTCCGTACAAAAATGGTATAAAAAGGGTTTAGGTCGCTTAAGGGTTTATTTAAATATGCCTAGTTATTTACTCTCCGCGGTCGCGGTCAATGGCACGCGATCGCACAGTGTTTCTCCCTTTGACCTCCGCGATCGCAGACCAAGGCACGCGACCGCACAGTGCATTTCTCCAGCCGACCCCAAACGCCCTACGCGATCGCACCCTGGCACACGCGATCGCACTGACCTCACTCCCCCTTCTCCGCGATTGCAGGCCTTTGCTCGCGATCGCACAACACAACCTAAGACTTCCCAACATTAACTCTCCGCAATCGCATTACTTCCCCCGCGATCGCAATGAAGGAAATTGTTGTGCACAAAAACCAGCAATGTTTTTAGGTCCGAATGAGTCCGTTAATGACCGGAAATCAACCCCGAGCCCCTCGGGACCCCAACCAACTATACCAACACATCATATATGATCATTCAAACTTAGCTTCACTCTCAAAACACTAAATATAACCTCAAAACACCAAAATCACATCGGATTCAAGCCTAAGAACTTTGGTATTTCTAAAATCCACAAATGATGCTGAAACTATCCAAAAAACTCCGATTGACCTGAAATTTTGTTGACACATCAAAAATGACATTACGAACCTGTTCCAACTGTCGGAATTCCATTTCGACCACGATAGCCTATTTTTCACTGTCGACCGGAAATCGCCAAAAACTAACTTTCGCCAATTCAAGTCTAATTCTACACCAGACATCACAAAATTATTCTGAATACACTCTTAAGTCCCAAATCACCTAACGAAGCTATCGGAGCCATAAAATCCGCATTCCGAGGCCGTTTACCAATAAGTCAACTCTCAATTGACTTTTTCAACTTTAAGGTTATTTTTAAAGACTAAGTGGCTTAATTCTCATTATAATCACTTCGATTTCAAGCCTACCAACTCTAACACATCAATAACAGTATAATAAATCTATGACAAGTCAATAACAATAATTATGGTGCAGATTCTACGTAACGACAGACCGGGTCGTTACAAGACCATAACAATTACTAACCATAAAAGGTTTAGGAACATGTATTCAAAATATCAAATAATATTTTCCATTCATGATGTCCCGATCACAAGTCCTATCTTAGAATATGAGGTAACACCCTATAAGCGGAGGTATAAATTATCCGCTGGTGACAAAAGGTCTTTATTTTTATGACACTTGTCTATTATCGATAATCATGCATAAATTCATTTTCCTTCTCAACGAACATAACTTAAGCACCTCAAAATGATATATTTGGTCTAGTTACCTCTTGATCCCCGAAGCCATTTTTAAATATATCTTTTTAGTCCTTTTGACTCCACATAACCATTCTATAATAGAGAACAAGAGTATACTAAGTTTCTAAAAATATATTAGTATACAAGTCTATCTCCTTAATAAGTGGTGCACTCAATAAGTCTCCAAAAAATACATTTTGAAACTCATTAATCACAATGACTAATTCAATAGTCGATTATTGTACCTAGGTACCCCGAGTTATAGTTATATACTCACACAACCTTACTTATAATGTCTAGAACCTTCATTGATGAGGTAGCTTTGCATAGAGGCATACCAAGCGAATCCTCTGCACTAAGCTCAATCGAAATAGAAAATTCGACAATCTTTCATGGAAAGCAAGTGTAGGGAATCACAAACTCGACTAATCCAAGCCCAAGATGACCTCAAGTCAACCATGCTAAGTCATCACAAGTTCGTAAGTGTATCACAAGTTTAAACCATATCCACAAATATCTAATAGATCGTTCCAATATTAAGACTCTCTCACATAGGTTAAAACTAAATGATAGATCCAAGTACTCAAATCTCTTTCTCTTTTTTTTTATACTCAACTTCATTTAGTGTTCATCTATTTCATTATGATGTGTGCCAATGTCACTACTCCATTATAGTGTCACTATGTGTTAAGTTTCATACTTAACTTTTTTTTTTTACTATATTAGTGCATAGCCACATACTTAAGTTTTATTTGCTCTCACAAGCTAGCATTCTTACACGAACTCTTACCATCAACAATTCTTTCACATATAGTGCCAGTACCATAATTATACTTAAAGCATTTGAATTATTCATTCTTACGGCACAATCACACATGAAATCATTATCACGATACCACTAATACTATCAAATCACTTCAAGAGGCGTTAAGCTATAAAATATATAAGAACTTTCCTCAGATATATTTTACCATCATGTCCAACAACCTAGACGTGGCTAATTTATTACACATCTTACGTTACCCCTCAAACCTTTTCTCTCCTTTCCAAGCTAATAATGAAGGGTTGTATCCGCAAACTCGAATGTTGAATAATATGCTCTTAGGAAAAAGTCATATCCTAGATCACTTTACCATTCAAATAACATTCAACCATTTAACTAACTCTCTACTTAAAATTTTTGCGAGATTTCCTTTGTAACTCGAGTTATCCCAAAATTTATAACCAACCAATTCTCAAATAGAATCAATGCACACAGCGGCTCATGAATTCAAGGCTACTCTCAATCTCATATTTTTTATTCACAACTTTCAAATCAAGTGTGTTGTCCAACAGAGGCGGATGGGCGTGTCCTAACCATCGGCGAAAGGAACATTCCAAGGTTCAACTACATAATCTCAACGCACGAATAAGAAATGAAAGAAGGGAAAACATCATATTTGTTTAGTAACCTAAAGGTCGTAAGTAGGGACGTCTACATACCCATGAACAAGAATCTACTAGACACTGCTCCATGACCCGGGACTTAAAGCCTAAGCTCTGATACCAACTTTGTCATGTCCCAAAATACCCCCTAGACGTAATTGGCACCCAGCTGACACTACCCGCTAGGCGAACCATCTCATATCATACATTTAGTATATATTCGGAATTTAACCAAAGTATATGCAGGTTACAACGATCCAATAACTAAATACAAATAATTAATAACTCAAGTTATTTTATAAGTAGGTTCGAACAATAATAACTAAAATGGAGGAACAATACTCTATCCCAAACCCCACACTAGACCATGGAGCATCTAAGAGAATTAAAAAAAGATATCATATGAATAAATGATAAAGACTCTCTTTTGGCAGCTTCCACGAACAATGCGACAGCTCACCTCAATAAGCAAATCCACTCGAACAAACTCATCTGTCACTAGTTCTATCTCCCGCAATGGTATCTGCATAAGGATTCAAGTAAGGAGTGAGTTATACGTAAGTATAACCCAGTAAGATCCTCGGCACGGCACTTTAAATACCTCTGGAACAAATATTAGAAAATACAGACACACCACAACAGGAACAATATAGTAAATATGATAACTATACTATAACTCAATATATGTGTATCAACAGAGTTATTAATAATTAACCAACAAGAGTACCCACTAAGGACTTATCATAATTGCAGTGAAAGAAATTTACCAACAAACTTATGAGTCCACAACGGCACCACAATGCCTCAAATATAACAGATACATAATGCCCCAAATATCATGGCGCACAGCCGTATCCAACTGAACATCATGGCGCACAACCGTATCAAACTCAACATCATGGCGCACAGACATATCCAATTCAACATCATGGCGCACAGCCGAATCAAACTATCAAACTCAACAACTTATAAAATAATATTTTTTTTCTTTTGAATTTTTCATAAAATAATATATTTGTGGTTGGTCTAAGACCACCGATTCTGCCAAGCGCACGCTTGTCCCAACACATGGACCAGGCAGAGAAAACATATTTTTAAAACGGGTTTCAGAAAAGCAAGTACCAAAGCTTAAAGTCTCACTTACCTCACTATCACAAGTTTTCCAACCTTGCAACGTCCTGAGCACCGACCAAACGACATTCAATGGCCTCCGTCTATACAACATATTAATAAACAACGTCACTTAATGGGTAATCAATCTTGACATCAATTGGCAAATCAAATCTCATATTCCCTAAATTTCAAACTTAGAGCTAAACCTCAATATTATAACAATGCATGCCATGAATTTAATGGTAAAAAGCATATCCTGATATCACTGTCCAACCCACTATAGTCATAATATACATCTGCTATATCCCAACATCAACGTCTAATGAACAGAAATCTCAAAGTTAAGAAAATGATACTCAATACCTTAAAATATGGCGGAAACCGGAACTGTAGCTACACAAAATTTAGCTTCTCTTAGCATTTCATTTTTGTCTCTGTAATCAACACTCCTTTATAAGTTTTCTACAAATATCATAAATCAATGATTGCCTAAAGTTCATTCTTTCTTAATGAAGTGGAATACATCTTGTATTCAAAACCTACTATTCGTACGGGCTATAGTCATGTGACCTACTAAGATAAGGTGGTTGGCCCCGGTTGATTTCTCATAAATAAAATTACAAGATCACCTAACTAAAGTGATTATAAAAATCTAATCCACCAACACCTAATTAGTACTTCATCACACACTTTATTCCTGAATATATAAATATTACCTTTAAATAAATACATATTTCTGCACTTACATCCAAATAAATAATTATATTATTTCTAACAACTTTATAAAAAATTACACTAATCAAGACAACTCAAGAGTTAAAATTGAATGAATTTTACTATCTCCAATAACTTCATACGACTAAATCTAACAATGGACCATCATAGTTCTAAAATAAATCACGAAAATTAACGGGGTGTCACACAAAGTGTCCTGTATTTGCACCTTGCGTTGTTAACTTTAGGAAATCATGTCCTTAACTTCATATGTTTAGTGTAAATGATAAGGACATGGCGTCCTTAACTTCATGTGTGCAGTGTAAATGTTATGGACATCATGTCTTTAATATTTATACAACACCCATGAAGAAAGGGTAAAAATATTTTTTCGTATTAATTTTAATAGAGTAATAACTATTTTTGCTCAGCATTAAAAATATTGGATAAAGCTAAATCCATTTTAAAAAGTGGCTATCCCACGCCATTTATCAAAAAACTTACCATTTTTGTCAAACCTATAAACGAAATTTTCAACTCCACGAAATTCAATTAACTGCACTAAGAAACTTTTTTTTCAAAAGACAAAATAAAACAAGCAAAATGACAAAATTACAATGTCCAAATTTCCTTGTTATATTTATATATTCTTTATCATTATCATTAATATAATATACGCCCACAACAATGTCGGCAGAGAACTACAGTTGATAAGATACTTTTATTCCTTCTTGCTGTAATTTCATAAAACTTATGAGGTTTTAGTGTAATTTCATGAACTATAAGTTCTTGCATAATTGAATATATTTTCCCTACATATTGACCCCACACGCTTATAAATGTGACAGACACGTCCCTCTCTATTTTCTTGTTTTGTCTTTGTTAATTTTTGACATAGACTTTTAATTCCGTCATCTTCAACATATAATGGCTATTGTACATAATAAATGGTGATTGAAATCTTAAATTGTTGACTAAAGAGCTGAAATAATAAAGAGTTGAATTTCATACTTTTATTATTTTGTTATAGAGATATTTCCCCCCTACTAAGTATTGACTTTGTTACTAAAATTACTTGCAATTCTCACAAATGCTTTTTATATTTTAATGTAAGAATATTAAGATTATTTTTTATTTTAAAGGGTGAAACACATAAGATGTTATTAGGTCCTATTCATTGCTTAAAAACATTTTCGTCGTTACTAAATAGAATTATATTTATGGTGAATGTCTATATTCTAGAGAGATTCTAGGGTTTGTTACTTGGTGGCTAAGTCACTCTTTCCCTATAAATAGAGAGGTCTTACTCCATTGTAAATCATCCCAAAATTCAATAAGAATTCTCTCTTTCTTTCTCTGCAATATTGTTCTTTTTCTTTTATTGTTTTATAACACGTTATCAGCACGAGACTCTACTGTCTCAAGAAACACTTTGAGAAGATTAAGGTATAATTTTTCTCCTCTTTTTAGTTATGACTGATATTATGAAAAAAAAAGTTTATTGCCCTAAAAATTTCGGACAAAAACTATATGACATGATTATTGGATACTGAAATCCATTTACAACATCTACCCAAGACTGTTGTAACGATTCTCACATTGAAATCGCCATGAATTAAGCAAAGGAAAGGAAGAAGAGAATAAAACAAGATTTAGAGAAAGGAAAGTTAGATTTTCATTTCAGATACCTGACAAAATACCAAATACAAGGTATCTAACAAGACCCAAAACACTTCAACAAACCTAACACGTGGCAACTCCAACGGCTACCAGCTTTAGGGACTATAAGGTAAATAAAAAAGGACTAAAATGACATTGGACAAACTTAGGACACTAAAGACATAAAGTTAAAATAAAGTAAGAGCATCTAATTAATTATACTTCAATCTTCAGACCCCATCTCAACTCTCCTCAATCGTTAGAACTGTGCTAAGGCCTTGATTTTCTTGCGTCATCACCTTAATGAAGGATTGAAAATAGAATATCTCACAGTCAAAGATTTACTTATGTTGTGGAATGGTACGACAACTTAAAGTTGGTCACCCTTCCACAAGCACGATATGATTGGGCTCATATGAGGCTCCAAGATTTTAAGTCTGTTTCTAAATATAATTCTGCGATGTGTATAATTACTTCTAAATTGAAACTCTGTGGAGATACTATCACTCACTATGATATGCTTGAGAAAACTTTCACAATGTTTCATGCCTCCAATATGGTCTTGCAACAGCAATACCGAGAGAAAGGTTTCAAGAAGTACTCTGAGTTAATTTCTCTTCTCCTTGCGGCTGAATGAAATAATGACCTGCTCATGAGAAATCACGAAAATCAATCCACTAAGTCTACACCATTGCCTGAAGTGGATGAGGTGTATTCTCATTATGCTAAGCGTGGGAAAGGCCGTGGCCCTATTAATGGTCGTGGTCGTAGTCTTGGCCGTGGCCGTGGACAAGGAAGAAATTTTCCTGGTGTTAATCACAACCTAAAATAAAATAACCACCAAAAGTGGAAAGGAAAAAATGAGAAGCCAAAGGCAAATGGCAGAAACTGAATGTTATCGTTGCGGTGGAAAAGGGCATTGGGCTAATATTTGTCACGTACCAAGACATTTGATTGAGCTTTATCAAACATATTTAAAGAATAAAGGCCCATAAGCCAATTTTGTCTCTGACAATGATTTTGACATCACCTACTTGGATGTGACAGACTTCTTTGAGCACCCTGATGGGAAAATAGACCACTTGATCGGTGACGAATCCGTAGTTAAAGATGATTGATTAGTTTAATCTTTATTTTTGCCTATTCGTAGTAGTTAATGAATAAACATCATGTAATCACAATTCTTTACATGAGTAATAGTCATTAATTTTATTTGTTTCATGAAACAGTGTTAGTACTTATTGCACGTGCAAGCTATAATTTTTTTTCTTTTTGAAAACACTCTATTTTTTTTCTTTCTTTACAAGAATTTAACAAAAACAAAATCAGCATTCGAATTAAAACACCGCCAAAGGGAACGTCGCAGCAGTGAAAGCCACACGAGTAACTCACTTGGTCCCAATTTTTTTTAATTTTGTTTTTGTTTTGTTTCTGATTATATGGTTATTCTTTTGTATAAATAATAGGCAGACAAATATCATTATTAAGATAACAACCTCATCTGATAGTATATAGATTGTAATCGTTAACATTTCTTTGATGGTTATGCTTATAGACAAATATGGTTATCCTTGTTTCGATGTTGTAGTATAATAACAGTTGGCTTATCCAATTCTCTCTTTATTTAATATTTGTTTTATATAATGTGTGCTCATAAAACTAATTTTTAAATTAGTTGTTTGTTTTGTTTTCTTTCACAATTGTAATTTCACACGGTATTAATCGTATTATTTAGATGTATAGTGTTAATTCTACTAAATGTCTCTCATTATTAGCTCCCTTGTTAAATGCTTGAACAAATTCATGAATATATTTAATCGACAAGAATATAATAATATTTATTCGTATATTTCTTTTGTATGTCAAACCATGGGAAGCAAATATTGATACCTCACAAAGCAAACTTGGATCAAAGTTTAATTGTAAAAATATTTGCTTAGTTGATTCATGTACGACACATACAATATTCAAAGAGAAGAAATATTTCTCTCATTTAGGTATGTGTAAGGCAGATGTTACTACAATTTTTGGTAGTAGTAAATTAATTGAAGGCTCTGGAAAAGCTACTATAACTCTACCTAAGGGAACAATACTTATCATAGAGAATGCAATGTTCTCCTCCAAGTCCAAAAGGAACTTGTTGAGTTTTAAAGATATCCGCCGAAATGGATATCATATTGAGACAATAGATGAGAATAATCTTGAATATCTCATCATTACCAAGAATGTCACTGGCCAAAAGAGGGTTATTGAGAAGTTCCCATATTTATCTTGTGGCATGTATTGGACAAGAACTAGTGCAATTGAAGCACATTCTACTGTAAACCAAAAGATTACTGATTCCAATACTTTTGTACTTTGGCATAATCGATTGGGACATCCTAGATCAATAATGATGAGATGAATTATAGAAAACTCAAATGGGCATCCATTACAGAATTTAAAGATTCTTTTAAATAATGAATTTTCTTGCACTTCTTGTTATCAAGGAAAGTTAATTATTAGACCATCACCAACAAAGGTTGGGATTGAGTCCCCTGCATTTTTGGAACGTATACAAGGGGACATTTGTGGACCTATTCACCCACCTAATGGGTCGTTTAGATATTTTATGGTCTTAATAGATGCATCCTCTAGATGGTCTCATGTGTTCCTATTGTCATCTCGCAACCTCGCGTTTGCAAAATTAATGGCACAAATAATTCGATTACGGGCGCAATTTCCCGATAATCAAATTAAGTCTATTAGACTTGATAATGCTTCTGAGTTTTCATCCCAAGCATTTAATGATTATTGCTTATCGATTGGGATAAAAGTGGAACATCCTATAGCTCATGTTCACACTCAAAATGGCCTTGCAGAGTCTTTAATAAAACGTTTGCAATTGATAGCAAGATCGTTACTCATGAAAATGAGGCTGCCCATTTCTTTTTGGGGTCACGCCATTTTGCATGCAACAATGCTAATTCGTCTCAGTCCGGCAAATTATCATAAATATTCCTCGTTGCAATTAGTTTTGGGTCATGAACCTAATATATCTCATTTAAAATTTTTTGGATGCGCAGTATATGTGCCTATAACACCGCCATATCGCATCAAAATGGGTCCCCAAAGAAGGTTAGGAATATATGTTGGGTTTGAATCGCCCTCCATTATTCGCTATCTTGAACCATTAACAGGGGATTTATTCACTGCTCGATTTGCATATTGTCGATTTGATGAGTCACTTTTCCCAAAATTAGAGGGAGAAATTGGTGAAACCAAACGAAAAATTTGGTGAAAAAATCTATCATTATCTCAGCTTGATCCACGTACCTCTATTTGTGAAAAAGAGGTGCAAAAGATTATCCATTTGCAAATAAGAGCAAATCAAATGCCAGACGCATTTACGGATTTGAAAAGGATAACAAATCACATATCCCTGCAGAGAATGTTCCAACCCGTATTGATGTACCTATTGGACAATCTTCTTGTGTCATAGCTAATGAGTCAAAAGCACGCCTAAAACATGGCAGACCATTGGGTTCTAAGGATCGAAATCCTAGAAAAAGAAAAGGAAATGATCAAAATGTCACTGCGAAAGAGTCTCACAAAGAATCCACGATTTAATAAATTCTAAGCTTCACGAGGAAACCACTGAGCCTGAGACTCAAGAAAATAAGGAACTATCAATAAAGCCAATCGATATTGAGACAAATTTGAATCGATTGAATATAGTGGTGGATTATGTCTTTGCATATAATGTTGCATGTAGCATTATGCAAGATAACGAGGATCTTGAACCTCAATATGTTGAAGAATGTCGATAAAGACGTGATTGGCCAAAATGGCAAGAAGCAATCCAATCAGAGTTGAATTCACTTGCGAAACGTGAAGTTTTTGGGTCTGTAATCCAAACACCTAATGGTGTTAAGCCTGTTGGCTATAAATGGGTCTTTGTACACAAGAGGAATGAGAAAAATGAGGTACAAAGATATAAGGAACGCCTTATTGCACAAGGATTTTCACAAAGGCCTGGTGTCGATTATGAAGAGACATATTCACCCGTTATGGATGCTATAACGTTTCGTTATCTCATTAGTTTTGTTGTCCATATAAAGATTAACATGCATTTAATGGATGTGGTTACCGCCTATCTTTATGGCTCACTTGATAATGAGATATACATGAAAATTCCCGAGGGATTTACAATACCTAACGCACATAATTCAAAATCCCGGGAAATGTTTTCAATCAAATTACAAAGATCTTTGTATGGTCTAAAGAAATCAGGACGTATGTGGTATAATCGTCGTAGTGAGTATTTATTAAAGGAAGGTTATATAAATGATGCCATTTGTCCATGTGTTTTTATAAAGAAAACAACATCGGAATTTGTTGTACTTGCCGTATATGTTGATGACATAAACCTTACTGGAACTCCTACATAACTCCAAAAGGCAATTGATTATTTAAAGAAGGAATTCGAGATGAAAGATCTCGGAAAGACAAAATTATGTCTTGGTTTGCAAATTGAACATTTGAAAAACGAAATTTTTGTTCATCAATCTACCAACATAGAAAAGGTACTAAAACAGTTTTAGATGGATGGAGCACATCCATTAAGTACGCCGATGGTTGTTAGATCATTTGATGTGAATAAGGATCCATTCCGGCCTCACGAAGAGAATTCAGAGCTACTTGGTCCTGAAGTACCATATCTTAGTGCAATTGGTGCACTAATGTATCTTGCCAACACTACAAGGCCTGACATAACTTTTTCAGTTAATGTCTTAGCAAGATGTAGCTCTTTTCCTACTAGGAGACATTGGAATGGAATCAAACACATATTGCGATATCTAAAAGGAACTACCGATATGGGCTTATTTTATGGCAATAATTGCAGTCCCAATCTAGTCGGTTATGTCGATGCTGGGTATTTATTTGACCCACACAAGGCTCGATCTCAAACAGGCTATGTGTTTACATGTAGAGGTACTGCCATATCTTGGCGATCGACTAAGCAATCGATCGTGGCTACTTCATCTAATCATGCTGAGATAATTGCTATTCATGAAGCAAGTCGAGAATGTGTGTGGTTGAGGTCTATAATACATCTTATTCGAGACAAATGTGGTTTGAAGTGTGATAAACTACCCACAATTTTGTATGAAGATAATGCATCATGCATATCCCAATTGAAGTGGGGATTCATAAAAGGAGATAGGACAAAGCACATTTCGCCAAAGTTATTTTTCACACATGATCTTCAAAAGAATGATGATATCAATGTGCAACAAATTCGTTCAAGTGATAATATGGCTGATTTGTTCACAAAATCTCTATCGGCGCCAACCTTCAAGAAGTTAGTGTACAATATTGGGATGCGAAGGCTCAAGGATGTGAATTGATATTCTCATCACGGGGAGTTAATGCGCGTTGCACACTTTTTCCCTTATAAGATTTTTTCCCACTGGTTTTCCTTGCAAGGTTTTGAATGAGGCAACCAAAAGGCGCATTGTTAGATATGTATACTATTTTTCCTTTACTAGATTTTTTTCCCGCTGGGTTTTATTATAGTTAAGGTTTTAACGAGGCACGTTATCTGTTGAAAAGACATTCAAGGGGGAGTGTTATAAATAGAATTCTATTTATGGTGAATGTTTATATTCTAGAGAGATTCTAGGGTTTGTTACTTGATGGCTAAGTCACTCTTTTCCTATAAATAGAGGGGTCTTACCCCATTGTAAATCATCCCAAAATTCAATAAGAATTCCCTCTCTCTTTCTCTACAATATTATTCTTCTTCTTTTATTGTTTCATAACATTAGTATAATTTTTGTCCTTTTGAAACCAATTATCTCATTCCGTCAAGTGTAATAGGTGAAGGGAGTACTGTTTATTAATTCCAAAAGATTAAAGGAATTAATTGAACTTTACCAGGAAAAAACAAAAATTATATAATTATCATATAATTTTTTTTCTTGAGATGATCCTAAATAAAATTTTGTTATTTCAAGCTGCAATACCAATGGGCAAAACTTACATCTACACTTAAAATAAGTATCTTTACATAAATAGTCGGTTGGATTTATTGTTATTTTCCCTAGCATGATATGTAAGTTATACACATGGCACGCCCCAAACCTGAAGAGGCGTGGCCGCCACCCGGTGCCATACTCGGCCCGAGCATACCACTCTATAACTGTGAACTCTGGAGGGGTAACCCTTAACTAAGGCCAATGAGGCCATATTCTGAATCATCTGAAAATAACATATCTCTCATATGACGGGTAAACATACCCAAAAACTGATATATATAATTGTGTAGGACGAAGAAGTCGTCATGAACATCTATTGTTATACAAAATATACATGACTCATCTACAAGTCTCTAGAGATAACTGAATTGTACCATGATCGGGACAGGGCCTCGGCCTACCCATCAAATTTGTATATATAAAAATGGACTCCAATGTCTAAACCTGGTAACTCCGAGGAAGTGGAGCTTACCAACCAAGCTGATGTTTGACTCTGTCTGCTGGGACGGTCTGTCCAACTGCCAATGAGGCCTGCATGCATGAAATGCAGTGTCCCCGGCAAAAGTGACGTCAGTACGAAATAGTGTACCGAGTATGTAAGGCAACATAATAACTGAAAGCTGAAACTGAATTGATAATATAATAACTAAAAGTAACTGGGAGTCAAAAACAATCTGAAGATATGATTACCTGTTGATTTTTACTCAACTCTCTCAATATAGTAAGTAAAATAGTTGTCCGGCCTTATAAGGCTCGGTATGTGTAACAGCTCTGCCGTAGTAGGCTCGCTCATAGGCGCTCGGCCATACTAGGCTCTGTATATCGGCCATTTTGGGATCGCTCATAGGCGCTCGGCCACAGTAGGCTTGGTATATAACTCACCATATGATCAGAGGTTGCCCAATAGAGGCCTGCTCATCGATTATAGCTCGATGGTTTTAAAAATATTGTAATACTGTATATATATAGACACTATGCTCTCTTGGCTAACATAAGACAAAACTAAACTGAATATGAAGTCCCGTTAAAGGAGAATGATGTAACTTATGAGACTAGGAAAATGTACATATATTCAAGAATATGAACTTATCTTTATGTCTCGTTATCAAACACATGTAGTTACTAGATCATGACAAAATGAAAGAAAGGTTTAGCCTTAACATACCTTATCACAATATTACCAATCACCAAGTTGAACTCGCCTCTTTGCACCTTAATCTACAACAACAATAATAATACTATCATTAAGTTACGAAAGGTACAACTAACCCACAACAAACGACACACTTATATTCTATTGAAACGAGTAGCATCTCCCCTATTATCCTTACATCCTCCAAATTCAAGATAACACCAAAACACAACACAACAACAAAAACATATATACATCATTTTCCAGCCTTATATACACCATAAAATACTACAAAACAACCCAACACACCCCAATCTCTTCATACACAAAACGACCACCGTAGTAGTGTCAAACGATCCGAAAATGCTACGACGAACGACCAGACCACCAACCTAATTTTATGTGGTTTTTCTACACACCTTTCCTCCTCCAATACTCCACAAAATAGTAGTAAAACATGGAGCCCAACAGCAACACAAAACAGTCCACAAAACAGCCCGCTACAAGTGAAGAACTCGAACTCACGGCTTCCAACCACTGTCCCGTGAATTCTTACAAGTATGGAACGATTTACCATGATTTTACAGCAGAAAAGATGGATTAATTAGAGCAGTAAACTTACCTTATTTGTTGGATAACTCAGCTCCTATCTTGATTCTTCAAACTCTAGGTTTTTCTCAAACTAGAACTTGAAAAGAAGAGAAAATTATTTTGGGTTTTGTGTTGAATTGTTGGGAGCATTTTGCTGGTGTGTACATATGATTTTTTTATATATATTATGAGTGTAATATATGAAGGAAATCGTCCCTTAAAGGGTCTCTTTGGCCGACCTTGGAGCTTTTAATTGAGGCATCTCCTTTTGGCAAGTAGGTGATGCACCTACTTGTCACCTACCAGTCTACGCAGTCTCGCAAAAATGTGAATATCTCTCTATTACAATGTCGTATCAATGAACGGTTTAATCCGTTGGAAACTAGACTCGTAGATCTTCAATTTTATGGGTGGAACACCCCATAAATCTAAGTATATTGGTAGAAAAACGCAGTTACATTTGAACAACATTTGTAGTAAAACTTATGAACATAACTTGTGATGACATTCATCGACTTTTGTTCTACAACTCGCTTGACTTCAAAACATAACACCCGACTATCATACGACTAATATAAATCATAACATAATCTCCTTATCAGTTTAATCACCCTAGTCTCACCCCAAAAGTACATGTTATAACATTCCCAACTTGACGACTTTCGATGAAACATTGTTTTCTTCAATTCCTTTAGCTTCTGAACCTTCCAACCCTCTTTGTACTTGTTGTTAATGATCTTCCATATTTATCACCTCTTAGGTAACATGATTAACTTACTTTAGATACTTCCAAATATGATCTTATTTCTGAGCTTACATCAATTGACTTACGACGTACTTTTGCGTACGAAAACATGGGGTGTAACATCATTCCCCCTTTTGGAACATTCGTCCTCGAATGTTGACTGATGTACATATCATTCTCATAACCTATAGCTCTTACGAATCCTTCACTGCTGCCCTTTCATTTTAGGCAACTGTTTTGTGAATAAATCCAAAGGCCAGGGCATTCCCCCCTTTAGGCATCTTTCTTACACCTCGACTTGTGGTCAGAATTCTTCCGATCTCGTAATTATTACTACCTTTTGTCATGCATCATGTACGACTATGTCCTTGTACGGGCTCCTATAAAACTCTTCTCTCATTTTTCCTCCAGCTTTTGGCTAATCTCTAGGCCCACATTGTGAATATATAGAGAATTGTGACAAGTTGTCCCTCTAGGCATTTGTAGGTGTACTGAAGTCCTTCGCGTGGTACTTTGTCGAACTTACGACTATTGCTATTTTTTAGTTCATAGCCTCAGTTACCTATCCTTATGGATTTACTGCATCTAGGTAGGTCATACTATACCATAACACTTACTTCAGTTTGTTATTACCGAGGTTTGCTACCCAACTCTAGGTTACTCTCGTGGCTTAACCTATATGTATAAATGTAAGTCCTTTAATACTTGTTCATTATTTCTCATCTTAAGAATGACAACCTAATCTCCTCTCATACTTTTTAACTTTTATACATCCATTGTTGGTTCAGCTTAATGTTTATCTTGTTAATACAGTGTCACTAGGGCTCACGTCTCTTCAGGGAATATCTTAAGTGGTTTTCTTGATCCGCTTGGGGGCGATGCTATACTTCAATAACTGTATTTCATAGACTCCCAATATGATTCATCTTATGGGGGTATTCTAATCATGTGCAATTCATGAAATCCATTCTCGTCTAAGTTCTCCTAGTCTTAAACTCCTCTGAGTTCACTCATGCTATACCGAGATTTTTATATCTTATGGAAACCATCAGCTCTTTGTGATGAGTTTAATCCCGAGGACTTACCTATTCTCGTCACCTTCTCACTCACCTTTTATTATCCTTACTCCCGTTCACCTACAACCTTGTTGCTCTACCATACTTTAGCTTGCGACCTATACATATCTGTTTATGGTACTCACAACCTTCCTTTCACTTTCTAGCACCATACATTTCCTTATGTTGTTTTGGAACCTCAAGCAAAACATCACACTATCTCTAGCTCTTCTGTACTCTCTTAACTAGACCTCTCAGTACCTCGAAACCATAAGGTGGAAGATATTCTAGTAATGACACAACTATAATTTATGGATACTGAATCACGACGTTTCTAGCCCTCTATCTTAAGTCTGGACAATTACCAAGCTTTTGCACTTGAGTACCTCGTACCTTCGTCATCTTTACCTTACTTACCTTTATATCTCGCATCATATATTCTGTCTCTTTCATAACCTCCCTTCCACATAGGTGGAATTCACATCCACAACTTGAAACTCTACTATAATACTTGCACCTCTAGTGCGTACACAATCGGTTGGGAGCTCCATACTGACTTCTTATGAGGCTAGTACTCTTCTAACTAGCTTTATCGTAGTGTCGTTATAGAATATGAAGATTATACTATCTTTCTTGTACATACGATATTAAGGGTGATTCTGCAATATTCTCAATCACGATTTCTATAATTATCTTGGTCTAGTAATCAGACTCCAGATTTACTTAGTTGATGTAACTCTTTAGTTTCCTCTTCTATATCAGCCTTTAAGTAGGCTTACGCTATCTTCTGATCTATGGCTCAGCGGATTAGTTATAACTTTAGCCCCTCGTGGACGCTATGGAACATCCATGATATAACCTTTTAACAATTCAAGCTTTTGTCTGTGACGTGGACTCAATTCTTTCTTTTAACTTACACTGGAGTCTCATATAGATGTATTGTTTTCAACATATATGATGCATGGATAACACTCTGAAATCTTAAGTGTGTTCATAACGTAACTAACTATGGGTCATAGATCGAATAATTCCTCTTGTGCCTTCTCAGCTTTCGTTAAAAGTAAGAAATTACTTTGCTTGGTCGTTCTGCCTCTTGTTGCATGAATACTTGGCTTATCTTAGTGCCCACATATATATGAATTTTTTGCAACATATATGATCTGGAATATTACTTCCCGTTCCTTAGTCACAGTAGGTACCACTTTCTTATAGCGTGCATACAATGTTGTAGTGAGACTGTTGTTACAAGACCATTATTTATTTAGGTCACTATGCTTATGTTGAAGCCGTCTTGATTATTTCCTCAGCTATTCTTTCGTTGCAGCGCTTAGACAAGGCCCTCTGACTTTTGCAAAGCTGCGAGCTTATTACATTGTATACCCCATGGAGTTTCTGATGTTCTTACTCGCCTATCATTATCCTTAGTTACTTACCTCCACGCCCTTGTGCTCACAGGGTTGCTTCTATATTGAAATTCCGATTGTCTCCCTAGTGGCACTATCTTTTATTTCAGTAACAGTTATACGGTACCTTTTGCTACCTCAACTCCTATCTGAATATTTCACAAGAATTACGATGTCGTATTTGCGAGGCTGAATTTCCTGTGTTGGGTTTCACTACGTTTATCTTGCATAATTTGGTGATTCATATCGACCTCTTATCTAGCCATAACTAGGCTCTTCCTGAATAAGCAACTAACTACTCATCAGTCCATGCTCATATTATATTCTGCGTAAGCTCTCTTGGGTTATCTCTTTTGTCTTAACTTACCTCTCGCACTACCTCCTTATGGATCAACTGTTCATTCGCACTTACTATCAATAACATCCTAGTCGGGAACCCTTACTTCCACTCCCCAACATCGTGCTTGAATAATAGTCTGGAGTCGTAACATATCTTTAGGATTTAAATAAATGCAATATCATTACTTTCACCTTTATACCGCATTCTTTCTTTATTATTCCATAGTTACTTGAACTACATAACTCCGATTTACTACCATATCACACCGTCTTCCCCCTTTTAGGAGAGTACTAACATTTAATGCTATGAAGATTTACCTATATATGGTTTACCTCTTCATTTTTGGCGACTTTGCACGACTTCACTAACTCTTACTCGCCTTGCGGTAACCCTTCCATACCAAGGATAAATGAATTGCTTATGCACGAGGGTGACACATAGTGTAACTGGCACACTTAGTCCCTTAAGCATGACTCTGCTCACATTGCTTGCTTTAGGGAAGCGTCTTCCTAAACGACCTTTAAGGTTATTTTTCCGTTGTCCATTTTATCATTTCTGGAACACGATTTCTGAAATACTTACGATGCAGGCTATTAGCAAACCCTTTGATCCCTAAATCATGTTCGATTTTTTTTTCATGTTTACTAGCCTATTCTGATTTCTATTACTCCGCGGCGGTCTAACTTAGACTTCTGGTAATTACTTTGGAGTCTCCAACTCATTTTCTCGAAATAAGGATATGACTTTATGGCGTATACTCTTTTATAGTCTCAAGGCATGTCACCTCTTGTCTTTTCCTTTACTTGACTATAAACTATGTCATCCTGTCATATTATGATTTACCATTACCACCTCTTTATCATATCTTACACGTAATGCTTCATTTTTTCTCTTCTTATTCTCCTGCTAATATCTCTGTTTATTACCTTATTCTAATAGCTTCAACAAAACATTGTTTCACTTTTAGCTCCCCTGGCTCAATCCACCTTTTTGGGTTACTCTAACCCAAGTTGGATTCTGATATCCCATCCTTCTTATAAACTATATATGTTAGCTCCCATAGGGCATAACTGAGATGGGTTTGGCCAATTGTACATACCTTTATTTCTGTTGAAGGTAACTTAGAACCATTATAATTCTCTGCCTGAATTGGCACTTCGGATAATCTTCATTAACTAGGTACCTCGTACCCTTCTTCACCTTGTTTATGTTACCCGTTGAAACTTATACTTTTACCTTCTGATACTCCCATGGCATGCTATTCGCGGGGTATGTTAGATATTCCTGTCTTAGGACTTGAGTAGGAAATTCACACATCTGATATGCACGATCTGATAGGGCCTCAGCCTAGGTCACATTGTCAAGAATTCTCTCTCTACTAGTGCCCTTGCCTGCTGTTGTATTAGCCCTCTGGCTAGCTGTAATTTTTCAAATTGCAAGCATCTCTATAATTAGCAATCATAAGACTTGGCTCAAACTCTTATGACTAGGATCTATAGCACGATGTGGATTTGAAAGAAGGGTAACAAACTCCCAAAATGACTTGTAGCTTCCTGTTTATATAATGTGGTGCACAACACATCTATAAACAAGGCTCTACTAGACACGGCTTGTAGACTCCTAAGAACAGAACTGTTCTGATACCAAGTTTGTCACGCCCCAAAACCTGAAGACGCGTGGCCGCCACCTGGTGCCATACTCGGCTCGAGCGTACCACTCTGTAACTGTGAACTCTGGAGGGGTAACCCTTAACTTAGGCCAATGAGTCCATATTCTAAATCATCTGAAAATAACATATGTCTCATATGAGGGGTAAACATACCCAAAAGCTGATATATATAATTGTGTAGGACGACGAAGCCGCCATAAACATCTATTGTTATACAAAATATACATGACTCGTCTACAAGCCTCTAGAGATAATTGAACTGTACCATGGTGGGGACAGGGCCTCGGCCTACCCATAAAATTTGTATATATAAAATGGACTCCAATGTCTAGACCTAGTAACTCCGAGGAACTGGAGCTTACCAACCAAGCTGATGTTTGACTCTGTCTGCTGGGAGGGTCTGTCCAACTGCCAATGAGGACCTGCAGGCATGAAATGCAGCGTCCCCGGCAAAAGGGACGTCAGTACGAAATAGTGTACCGAGTATGTAAGGAAATAGAATAACTGAAAGCTGAAACTGAACTGATAATATAATAACTAAAAGTAATTGGGAGTCAAAAACAATCTGAAGATATGCTTACCTGATGATATTGACTCAACTCTCTCAATATAGTAGGTAAAATAGTTGTCCGGCCTTATAAGGCTCAGTATGTGTAACTGCTCTGTCGTAGTAGGCTCTCTCATAGGCGCTCGACAACAGTAGGCTCGGTATATAACTCATCATCTGATAAGAAGTTCCCCAATAGGGGCCTGCCCATCGATTATAGCTCTATGGTTGTAAAAATATTGTAATACTGTATATATGTAGACTATCTGCTCTCTTGGCTAACATAAGACCAAACTAAAGTGAATATGAAGTCCCGTTAAGAGAGAATGTTGTAACTTATGAGACTGGGAAATTGTACATAAATTCAAAAATA
Organism: Nicotiana undulata; assembly: GCA_005239495.1. Lineage (NCBI taxonomy): Eukaryota > Viridiplantae > Streptophyta > Magnoliopsida > Solanales > Solanaceae > Nicotiana > Nicotiana undulata. The sequence continues at coordinate 51,574 of MDKH01125179.1, forward strand.
TGAACTTATCTTTATGTCTCGTTATCAAACACATGTAGTTACTAGATCATGACAAAATGAAAGAAAGGTTTAGCCTTAACATACCTTATCACAATATTACCAATCACCAAGTTGAACTCGCCTCTTTGCACCTTAATCTACAACAACAATAATAATACTATCATTAAGTTACGAAAGGTACAACTAACCCACAACAAACGACACACTTATATTCTATTGAAACGAGTAGCATCTCCCCTATAATCCTTACATCCTCCAAATTCAAGATAACACCAACAAAATGACACAACAAAAAAAACATATATACATCATTTTCCAGCCTTATATACACCATAAAATACTACCAAAGAACCCAACACACCCCAATCTCTTCATACACAAAACGACAACCGTAGTAGTGTCAAACGATCCGAAAATGCTACGACGAACGACCAGACCACCAACCTAATTTTATGTGATGTTTCTCCACACCTTTCCTCCTCCAATACTCCACAAAATAGTAGTAAAACATGGAGCCCAACAGCAACACAAAACAGTCCACAAAACAGCCCGCTACAAGTGAAGAACTCGAACTCACGGCTTCCAACCACCGTCCCGTGAATTCTTACAAGTATGGAACGATTTACCATGATTTTACAGCAGAAAAGATGGATTAATTAGAGCAGTAAACTTACCTTATTTTTTGGATAACTCAGCTCCTATCTTGATTCTTCAAACTCTAGATTTTTCTCAAACTAGAACTAGAAACGGAGAGAAAATTATTTTTGGGTTTTTGTTGAATTTTTGGGAGCATTTTGCTGGGGTGTACATCTGATTTTTTTGATCTATTATGAGTGTAATATCTGAAGGAAATCGTCCCTTAAAGGGTTTCTTTGGCCGACCTTGTAGCTTTTAATTGAGGCATCTCCTTTTGGCAAGTAGGTGATGCACCTACTTGTTACCTACCAGTGTGCGTAGTCTCACGAAAACGTGAATATCTCTCTATTCCAATGTCGTATCAATGAATGATTTACTCCGTTAGAAACTAGACTCATAGATCTTCAATTTTATGGGTGGAACACCCCATAAATCTAAGTATATTTGGAGAAATCGCAGTTACATTTGAACAAAATTTTCAGTAAAACTTATGAACATAACTTGTGATGACATTCAACGACTTTTGTTCTACAACTCGCTTGACTTCAAAATATAACACACGACTATCATACGACTAATATAAATCATAACATAATCTCCTTATCAGTTTTATCACCTTAGTCTCACCCCAAAAGTACATGTTATAACATTCCCAACTTGACGACTTTCGACGAAACATTGTTTTCTTCAATTCCTTTAGTTTCTGGACCTCCCAACCCTCTTTGTACTTGCTGTTCATGATCTTCCATATTTGTCACCTCCGAGGTAATATGATTAACTTACTTTATATACTTCCAAAGATGATATCATGTATGAGTTTACATCAATTGACTTACGACGTACTTTTGCGTACAAAAACATGGGTGTAACAACACCGAGTATTATTTTATATGATTTATACATATACTATACCTCAATCGACTATTTTTAGTTTAACGGGTGAGTTGGCGATAATTTATGTTAATAATTTTAAATTTTAAAATATTTTGGCATCGAACATTTATGTTACCTAGTAGGGAGCATATAGTACTTTTTTTAAAAGAAAAATAAGTAGCTGAAAAGAATTTTTTGTAAAACTATTGCCGTACTAAATGGACAAAAAATCTATATGTCTATCTGACAAAGCTTTCAAACTGAGTTTAAATATTTGTTTTACTATTTCCTTTCATGTTGGATAGGTATGTGACAAATTAGTGATTCCTCGTATCTAATAAGTACCGTTTAAGATTTTGACACATTTATTAATAAATAATTTAATATTAGAATTATGAGAATAATTTGACTAAATTGTTTATTATCTTGACTCATACTTTTAAGATCGTTTATTAGAATGTTGGTAAATTTAGAAAAATTACTTAATCCATTTCTGATTTTCTGAATTAAGACACTTATTTCCAGACTGGAGAGAGCAGTTGTATATGCCCATAGGTAAAATGAGATTATTAACATCTGTAGAGAAGAATTAAGGTATTGAAAGAATTATTTGACTGGTCTGATAGTATAAAAAGGTTTATACTGACAATACATATAATTTACTACTCTTCTTAAAAACACTTATTGCTCTAAATTTCAGCGCCAACTCCTTATTACGCTTTCTATTGGGTCCAAGTTCGAAGGTAGCCTTGGGGCAACGATAAGTTATTTTTGTATGATCTATATATGTTATGAGTACGAGTCGTGAAATCAGCTATTGATGCATTCGTCAAGGTAAGTTGCTCACATTACCTCTCTTGGGATGAGACCCATTTTCAAAGCTTACCTGAATTCGAGATACTTTATGCATCGGGCGCTGCCATTTTATTGTTTTCAATTTTTTTTTACCCACAAATAGACTATGAGGCAACTCAAACTCTTGAGTTTCTGCCCTTACCATTTTTCGCTCTCCATAAACTACATTGATTTGATTTGATTTGATTTGATTTGTTGTGTCAATTTTCATTTTCTTTTGTCCCTTTTCCCTAATATAGTCACATACCTCGCCACATGGCCTCCATAATCACCATTCAAAGGTTGTCAATTTCCTTCGAAAAATTATATTATGTAGTTGTATTATATGTTAAATTCTCTTAGCTTCTTCGTATGTATATGTTATATGTGAATTTCTTGATGTCTTCATGCGTTTGCTTCTCTATATCTTAACTCTCTTTAGTGAAATTTTTTTATTTCGCCACACTAATCAAAGATACTGATATATATATATATATATATATATATATATATATATATATATATTGGTTCGACTCTGATTATCTTCACAGATGTGATTCCCCTACTATCAATATCTTAGTCCTCATTTTTTGGTGTGTGTGGAGGGGGGAGGAGAGAGAGGTGATTGGGTGATTGAGGAATGTGAACAAATTCAAGTAAACAAAAGGCCCACCCACATGCAATGGATTAATAAGTCAATACTTTCAGTTGCTATCACCTTTTTTCATTTCTTTTCTAAAGTCACATTCGACTCTTTTGTAAAAGAAAGAAAGACCAAAAGTATTTTCCTGTCAAAATCTCACATATCACAATCACTTATAAATTGTTTGTTTCCTGTGTTCTTTGCTTATAGAGATTGGCATGTCCTCTGTAATAATTACAAATCTGCTAAGGGTGTTCAAATCGAATTGAAAAATTATATCAAATTAAAAAATCAAATCAAATCGATTAAAAACTTCAATTAGGTTTGGTATTGAGTAAAAAAATACGAATCAAATCGACATATAAATATCTAATTTTTTATATAAATCTTTAGAACTTTATATTGAATTTTCTTAAAAAATATTGATTGTTAGACTAAGAAAATAACTATCATGTGTTACTAAAAAAAATATCTCATCAGAATATTTTAATAGATCATATGTTTATATATTTTTTCAATATTTACTAAACAGATATTCGCTTATCAAAACTTTATCTAGAACTTTAACAAAGGTAGATTAGAATAATATTGATGTATCAAAAAAAACTTGAAAACTTGAAAAACCCGACAAAACCGAACCAATACAAACCGATATAGTTGGTTTGATTTGATATTGATAAAACCGAACTAACCCGATCTAAGTACACCCCTAATAACTACACCGAAATAAAGCGTTCTTGTTTTAGAGTTAGTGTATGGATAGACCAACTCATTGGATTGTAATAAACTAGGAGCGGCAAACGGGCGGGTCGGGTCGGATATGGTTCGGGTCGAAACGGGTAATGGAAAAAACGGGTAAATTATCTGACCCAACCCATATTTAACACGGGTAATAAACAGGTTAACTCGCGGATAACCATATTATCCATTCATGACTTCACACTAACCTCAAGCTCTAATATGAATTTACTGCCCCTTACAACAGAAGAACATTACTGAAATAATTTTTCAATAATTGTGGGTGTGTTTGGTATAAAGAAAAATGTTTTCCAATAAAATATTTTTTTTGGAAAACAAGTAGTAATCTTATTCATTTTATGGTGTTTAGTACGCAAATTAAGGGGGCGTGCGAGGGGGGGGGGTGGAGGGGTGCAAGAAAAAAAACAGAAATTTTCAAATTAAAAAAAAGAAAAAAGAAAAATTTTGCGGGGTGGGGGTCGGGGGTGGGGGTGTGGTTGGGGTGGGGGTGGAGTGGGTAGTCACGAAAAATAATCTTTTTGGAGAGAGGGCATGGGGTGGAGTTAGGTGTGTGGGTGTATGTGTGGGGGAAGGGGGGTTGGTGAGAGTAAGGAATAGGTGGGAAAGATTGAGAAGGAGTTTTTTCCAAAAAGTTTAAGCCAACCAAAAACACACTCTGTATTATTCATATTTTACCTATTGGTTACTTATTTTTCTAACGGATAATATGAGTAATTATCCATATTCGACCTGATTTAAAAAAGTCAGTTATCCAACCCATTTTTAATGGATTGGATTGGGTGATTAACCATTACTTACTAAAAAAACATATTTACTTCCTATAGTGGATTGGGCATGTGTGTCCCAATAGTAGGCTCAATATATTCTGTTGAGAGAACAATAGGGGGCAAGTGCACATATAGACATTTTCGGGATGCTATTTAGAGAATAATCAATATTTATTTTTGTCTTGAAATTTTAAATTAAATATCTTAAGTGATGTACAATTCAGGACATTTTGTCTTGACAATTGAAATTGAAAAACTAAAAGTCAAGACGCACTGATTAATTCCTAAATAGCAGCCCTTTAAAGTGGTTACCTGGTATCATTTCTACCTTATGATCTATGGAACTAATTACCACACCTAACCAAATCAACGGACTGGTCATGTGTGTCCCAATAGCATGCCCAATATATACAGTTGAGAGAAGAATAGCTAACTCATAATTAATGAATTAAACAACAACAATAAAATCAGTGTAATCCCACAAGTGAAGTTTGAGGAGGGTGGTGTGTACGCAGACCTTACCCCTACCTTATGAAGGTAGAAAAGTTGCTTCTGATAGACCCTTGGCTAAAGAAACACTAAACAAGAAGCAAGCAACCGTAACAACACAAGAAAAGAAAAAAAAAGACATTATGTGTAACAAAGATCTAACAATAAGAAATACAAGAATACTACTAACAATACCGGTAAGAATATGACACAATATGGAATACGGAAAAGGGCTATTCCTGCACATATACTATTATATATTAGTTATTTGTACCCCTGATTATACTATTCATCCTTTCCTATCCTTGCCGTTAGTGTTGTTGATAAATATACCCTCTCATTAACGGACCCAGCCGAAACGGACACGTGGCTCAATCTTAAGACACCCTGCCCTTTCTTTTCTTTTTTTTAATTAGCGTTTGGTTGCCCATTTTTACACCCGATTTGAACCCAAAACGTGACCCGATCCGGAACCCCTTTAACGGGTTCATTTAGATAGATTCTTTCGGCCCTTTTATCTCATTACACACCCAATTCTAAGAGACCCGTTTCTTCTGCTTAGATTTGGGTGTGTAATGAGATAAAAGGACTTAAAGAAACTATTTAAATGAACCCGTTAAAGGGGTTGCGGATCGGGTCACGCTTTGGGTTCAACTCGGATGTAAAATTGGGTAACCAAACGCTAATTAAGAAAAAATGGTTGGTTGTCTTAAGATCCACGTGTCCGTTTCGGCTGGGGTTAAATTTATCAATAACACTAACCACAGGGATAGGAAAGGTTGAATAGTATAACGGGCGGTACAAATAACTAATATACAATAGTACGGGGCAGGAATAAACCTTTTCCGTATGAAATAACAAAGGTCAAGGAATAGTGAATTAAAGGAAACATGAAAAAAATTAAACTTGTAAACTGAGTTGTAGTACTATAGAGCATTAGGAGAAATTAAAGTCTCCATTGCTGGTTTTCTTTCGCAGCCTCGTCAATTTGCTTAAATAGTTTCCACCAATTCCAACATATTAACGAAGTTCCTTACTTCCTCATGCAACTATATCTACTGCATTCGAGCATAATTCTAAAATACTAACAAATGAAGCTTTAAGAAAAAATTGCACCGGTATCTTAAAGGCAAAATACATAGTTTACCCATCAACCTTGAAGTGAAATCCTTCGTACATATCTCTCGTTCACGGAAAAACTTTTACACTTAACCTTTCAGAAGTGTGTCTGAGACACACCACTTTTGTGCTTGATTAATTTTTCAAATAACGTGAAAGTCACGCTCTAATAGGGTTGGGACACGTGTCATTGTCATTAAAAAGAAAAAATATATATATTAGAAATTACAATTAATTAAAACCCATCTTCTTCGTCTTCCCATTTTCTATCTTAAGCATGCATCATTGCTGCTGCCACCATAGTTGTTTGTGAGAAAGTTTCCAACAACACCAAAATTCATCCACGCTATATAAACAACTAGCTGAAAATAATCGAGCAACAAATTGAGTTTAACAACCCAATAATCAACAAAACCCAATTGAATTTACAAGCTTTTCTAGATACCCCATCTTTTTACCAAACATCCAATACTACTGTTAAAACTTTTAAATCTATCAAAACAAATGATTTTCACAATATTTAGACAATAAACCAACAAAAATCGCTCAATTTTAGATCTAAAATTTTATGTTCTTTCAAAAATTCTATTTGGGGAAGATGATGAAGGGAGGGTGGTTTGAGGGAGAAGACCAGAGGGAGGGGGAGGGGTTCCTGTGGGGAAGGGAGACAAAAAATGGGATTTTTTACGGGCTTCACGCGCTTTTTTTTGTGTGTAAACATGCATGTGCTATTAGATCAAAAGTAGTGTCTTAGACACACTTTCAAAAGGCTGAATGGGTAAAAGGTTTCCGGTGAAGGAGAGGTGTGTACCAGGGATTTTATTACAAGGTTGATGGGTAAACTATGTATTCGCCTATCTTAAATAAGGTTAAGAGTCACACGGTTCAGTATTCAATAGAAGAACGAAATGATATGAATATATCAATCACACATGACATATATAATATATGATAATGTATTCAGACTTCATGTGAGTACGTGAAGGGATTTACGATGCTTATGCTCCAACTTCCTACCATGGCAGGTGATGATCTACTCTTCTTCACTGATTGCTTACATAATTGGGCAAAACAGCAGCTCTAACGCCATAATGTCAAGGACATCTATGAAACCATCGTAGGGCCTGCGTCTTTGACTGAATATAAGGCCAAGGGGCATAAGGGAAGAGATAACAAAGGTAAAGCCATCAACGGCGATACCTAGAGAAAGATTATTTATTTTAAAACAGGATTTGGTTTTAAAGTAAGTGCATCTCAATAAGAATTTATTACCCTGCAATAATCTTTTAGATGGCTTCTATCTATTTTACAACAGCGGAATTACAGGGAGCACTTTAAATTATCGCGAGGTTCTACAATTGTGATTCAGAAACAAAGACTAGCACAACACTATGAGACATGGAATCTACCTACCAAGTAGAGATGGATGATGCCATGGACAAAACTCGACTGGTCCGCATTTTAGATAAATGAAGGTCAGGTTGCATTTCTTCTCAACAACCTTAGCAACAAGATCCTTCTCCAGCCAAGGGTCCCGAGTATTCATGTTTTATTATCAACAATCTCCGGAAGGCTCTTCAGTGCCTGTGGTGGAAAAAGAGATTTATACCAACGAAGAGAGAAAGAAAGAAAAGATTATGAAATGATGATTAAACCATGATTTTTACTGCTGACCTGATACAAGAACCAGGAAACAAAGGCATCCGTAGCAGCATATTGTAGTTTTTCCTTAGATAACTCATTAGCCTCCCAATTTCCCAACCTGACCTTACTTGGCTTGGGAAGCTGCACGAACAAGAAAATCTCTGTTGAATGTCACACTTAATTGCAAGAAAGAAAGAATTCAAATTGAAGCAAACAAAACTAGAAAGATCTACAGGGAGTAGCAGCAAATCATAATTACTCCTAATATAGTAAGACAATTGTCTTTCAAGCAGGACTTCACACTCAAAATATGCACATATTGTCCAGTTGATGAGGTAGCATTTCTACTTTGTTTCTTTTCTAAACAGTTGCAAAGGTTGAAGTTCTCTACATATACTTTAACAAGTCAACTAAGTAAAACTCAGTCTATCGATACAAAACAGGCTCAGCAGCCCTACAAAACTGGAATAAAGCAAGAAACCAATCCCCTTCCCCCTCTGCCCTCCCAACCCCCCCTCCCCCCCAAGTTCAAGGATCTTAGATGGCGGCAACGAAAAACACAAAATAAAGTAAAATAGTAATAGATATGATTGAAACAGAAACCAAAAGAAAACCTGCTTGGCAAGAAGCTTCTCAGTTAGTGATGCTAGACTCCATTTCTTGGGCTCTTCATCAAGCTTTTTGTTGGCAAGTTCAGAAAGATCTTCCAAAGTCTTTACAGATACATTGTGATCTAGGGAAACTTTGTTAGCATCATTTGCAATGCACACACCCACCTATTGATTAATTGGAACACTAAAAAGTTAAGAAACCATATCCAGTTATTGCTTGATAAATGTTCCTGAAAAATGAACAAGCGTCAACCTTCACAATTGTTGGGTCCTCAAGAAGAGATTGCAGAGTTTGAGGGATTCCGGAGTGAATAATATGCAGAACGTAACAACTACTCTTGTCGCCACATATCTGCATAACAGCAGCCTTCCCAGGTGCCACACCTGAAGAAAGTACCTATTATTATGTAATGAGCGATACTAGGGTGCAATTTCACAAGTAAGGACAATGAAATGAGTACAAAATCCAATTAATTTAGTATGTGACAACCGAAACAAAAGGTCATGAGGAGTTATATCATATATGTGTCTTCTTATACTAAAGGGAATGCTTAAGTAACAAAATTATGAGACACAAGAAGTGAAGCCAAATAGGGAATAAGTGATGCACGGATCACCTATAAGAACGGTATTTAGCATCCATTAATTATTCTTTTTCAGCATAAAAAAGAATAATCTCTCAATCAAATATTATGGAAGGAATAAATATAGAGAAAATAAGTCTTCCTAATCACCATGAGCTACATAGGATTCTTGGTAGATATCCTACTTAAGATGCAGACATAATCACTAAGGTCCAATGAATTGTCAGTTTTCTAAAAGCATCTTTGTCATCAGCACCGGAAACCAAGAATCTTAGCTATCAAATTCTATACGCTCCAGTGTTGTCAAAGGCGCGCTTAAGCCCTGAAGCGAGGCTCAAAAGTCAAAACACGTTGAGCGCTTCGCCTCGCTTTGTGTGCGCTTTAATGTAGCATCAAAGCTCTAAGGGATACTTTTCCTTGTCAATGTGTGTAATCCTGAAAAGATGACCTTAAACAATTGATACTTCACTTTATCGTGATTTTTTTTCAATTTCTTTGTCCATATATTTGTTATTCATGCATATAATGATTAGTCTTGGACTACGTGCATATTTTTACTTTTTCTACCATTGCGCCTTTTTCCATTAAAGTCCACGCTTTACTTGCGCTTTGCGCTTAAAGCCCCTACGGACCTTAGAGCTCTTTTGCACTTTTCGCCTTTGATAACACTGATATGCTCTCATTCCTCCAAGCAGACGAGAATTGATAAAGTGACATGGATATTGAAGATTCATATATCCAGCTCCAACTAGCTTCATTGAAGCATAGTAGTTATCGTTCTCGTTGTAGACAACAGCAGATCAAGTAAATTCCATAAAATCACGTGACGAACTATCAAAATTCATCAGGTGACATAAAAAACTATATAATCTTTTGAACCAGTAGGGATGGTACTTCAAAAAAAAATTCACTAGTTATAACTTACACATGACAGTCAAAAAATGACACATTCCATTTAACAGCAACTCAAATGAAGCTTAGTATAAACAAATTCCAAAGCTAGTACACTGAAAGACTGATAGAACTCAAGAGTCAAGAACTCCCGTTGTAGTTTGCAAAGTTCACACAAAAGTCAAACTATTAACATTGAACTGACCTCTTCTAAAACTGGGCCTCCATTCAATGTCAAATCCAAGAGCAACATACCCTTCTTTCCTCTTCTTTTCCTCAACAAAATTTAAAAGCTCTACAGCAGATTTCTCCACTTCTTTAGCAGTTCTGCTATATATAACACGTCCTTTAAATGATATTTCCGGGTATTGCATCACTATCTTAGCTGCTACATCACAAACAAAAAATTAAAAAAGGAAACTTGGACATTAAATCCTTATTTGAAAATTAACAACCATCTTTAATACACAACAGTAACAACCGTTATTAATTTCCCCCAAAATTTAACAGAATTTCACCATGAGATCTTCATAAGATAGGTAAACTTTGGAGCAATAACCGTATGCCAAACTGATTACAATGTGCTACAATAGGAATAACATTAGTTCGATATAAACCATCCCATTAAGGGTTAAATAGATTTTTCTAAAGTTTAAATTATTTCTATATATAGAAATATGTCATTCTTTATTAAACATACTAAAAATGAAGAGTGTATATTCACCGTCATTGTAAGAAATTTTGTTACACTATATCAGGTCACCCAAAAGATATCTACAAATCCGACATCTTACAATTACAATGTATATCATATTACATTCCACTAAATTTATACTAACTCAAATTAGAACATGATTTTTTTTTATTTGCAACCGAAAATCATTACTCCAGAAAAACATTTAACTACAATGAAAGGAAAAAGAAAAAGAGAAGAAAGAAAAAAAAGAAGAGAAAAGCCGTTACCTTGAGTAGAAGAACGAAAGGAATAACTACACTGAGACCGACTTCTAGTGCAAGGAGACAAAGACGACATCGAATTAGTAGCTTCATTTTGGAAGTTAAAAACAAAAAGCGATTCCGGCAATCTCCGGCGACTTTTCCGGCGATATTCGTAGCCATCGCCGGCGGAAGATGAATCTTCGGAATTCTGAAGCCTTTTAGTAGCTGATTGAAATGCGACTTCGATTTCCTGGAGTTCTTCTTCTGTAAAAGGTCGATCCCAATCGTTTGATTCGGTAGAAATTGGGGTTTCCATTTTATTTTTTTTGTTGCTAAAAAGAGTACAGAAGAATTTTCTTTTCAGCTAAAATAGCGGGCATTTTTGAGCTTTTGATTATAATTTTTCTTAATTACATTGTCCACCCTTGCTGTTTTGTTATGGCTTGATTTACTACCCAATATAACTTTACAATTACACTTTCCACCCTATACTCTAGTGTTAAGAATTTCAATTTTTTCTTCGGTATTAGAATGAGATAGAACAAAATTGGATGTTAAAGATTCATATAATCGAGCTTAATTAGATTGGGATTTGATGTAGTTATTATTGTGCACTTACTAACTTTGTATTTTAAAGAATGAACATCGATTTTCACTTACTCGTAATGTAACTGGAATTTTCCGTTCATAAGTTAGACGTTGAATTCTACCAATTATGAAAGTACGTTTGTAATTATAAACACACCGAAATGGTAGGTAAAGAATACAATTGACTAAAGATTTGCAATTGACAATAGAAAAAAGTACAAACAACATTACAAGTACAAATCAATACTATAAAATTTGAAAAAAGTCACTATATACATAACCAATATTTTGTATGAAATATAACCTTTTCAGAAGAAAACTATTCTAACTCTTACAACAACAATAATAATTATACTATAAGTTTCAATTCTAAGCAAATTGCGATCGACTATATAAATCTTCACTGATCATCTGCTCCATTCAAATTCATATCTCAGACCAATATTATAATAAAAAATATATATTTATTATTATATGTCAAATTATATATGACAACCTTTTACATTTGAGACAACAAACAATTGTTGAATCAAAGAAAAATTACTTAATTTGTTGTACTAGCTACAACAACTTTAAGAATATCTAAAGGAATATGAATAAATTTAACTAAAGCATTACGTGCATTAGCCACCTCAGCAATATGATTATCAACATAATCATCAACATCAACTGAATTATCAGTTCTCATTGCCTTAAGACGAGGATAACAAACTTCAAAATCTGTTATGGCAGTTGTATAGTATTTAATCGCATCGTTAAACGCGTCATTAACGGTAGAATCAACAGCGTCATTAATTAACTCTATCGCAGGTATGAAATGGTCGTTGCAGTCGCTTAAAGCTTGTTGTGTATCGGACGATAATTGTGCGCTGTTATTCAAAAGTTTCAATCTCACTGTAATTGACACATTTGTAGCCTCTTGTTCGATCTTTTTGAGTGCCAAAAATGCTATTGTTTTTAAATCGGCTTTTTGAAGAGAATCAAGGTCTGATGTAGATCTATCTGTTTGAATCCACGAAATACATTCATTATCGTTATTACATGCTTTGATAAGATTTGGTGGAGGAATTTGTAAAGGTAGAATTTGAAGTCTTCCTTTAACAAGAAGGCTTAGGCAAAGGAAAAAGGCTAAAGGGATTAATTTCACAAGAAAAGAATTTGACCTCCTTGAAATTGAGAAGGAGATCACAGCCATCTTAGTTATATTTTTCTTTTCTTTTTTTTTCTTGTTTTTTACCTCTCTTTTTTTTCAAATTTACTCGAGTATTATCGTTATCTTCTTGTTTTCTCTCATTTATACGAAAAATAATTATTGATAGTTGAAAATAATTGGTAGAGATAAATGATCTCTCTACCACACATTATGAAGTGGTTTGAAATTTTTTTTGAGGGTCTAATTTATTCCCATTAAAATTGAAGGATTGTGTTGTATCCATGTAATGACCATTCATTTTGTTAATTATTTCATTTAGGAAGAAAATGTAAAGCAAAGCTTAATTTTTCTTAGAATTGTGTTGGTTATAGTCTAATTCAATTGGATCATGTTGTATATAGCGGCATTCTTCATAACAACTAGCAAAATTACAAAAAGTAAACGAAATCTGAACATAGTACAGTCAGACCTCATTATAACAGCGTCCTTATATAGCAGTAATTCATTATAGAAGCCAACTTTTCCTCGTAACCGATTTTTGTGCTATGTTATAATTATGACAATACTTTTATATATTAGCCAAAAGATATCGAATCAAACGAGACTGCTATAGAGAGGCTCGACGGTTGATTATATTCTCAAATATATTATTTTTCTATTCAAGATATAGCAAATTCCTCTCTATGTTGTCGATCAATTTACCTATAAATTAATCAAAGTATTCAACGTATGATCGAGTGTTTATTAGGGAGCGTAGGCTTGGGCACCTCAACGACAGTGATGCATGAATAATTCCATCCACCTCGGCTTGGACAGATAAGAAAAAATCATTTAGCATTTTGTCTCTTTTTTGGGTTCAAAAACTTATTCCCCTGATTTTCACCCGTTTCATTGACAGCGGTGTCATAATTGAGTCTCCAATAAACTGGATTCTGAGAACTGAACACAAAATGCAATAAGCAGAGTTATAGGTAGTTGACTAGTTTCTTTGTCTATAGTCTTGTAACCAAATGTAACACCATTCTACACTTTAACCCTCAAAATGTCATGAACACCTTATAGAGTATAGATTATGTTGATAACAATCAAAATCTCACGAAAGACACCAAGTCATATTATTGAGCTAGCTACAGGATAAAAGGGTAGCCTGTTGCACTAAGCCTCCCTCTATGTGCGGGGTCCGAGGAAGGGCCGTACCACAAGGGTCAATCGCACGCAACCTTACCTTGCATTCCTGCAAGAGGTTGTTTCCACGGTTCAAACTCGTGATTTCCTGGTCACATGACAACAACTTTACCAGTTACGAAATAGTAACTTAAAGTCGAACAAGTTCCCCACGAGGAAAAAAGGAAAATTCTGCTGATCGCGGAGAAGTTAATTTGTTTCCCAAGTTCACACCAGTACCAAGTAGCAGCCAAATAAGCAGCAGCAAACTCCTAGTCCAAACGGCTAAAAGGTTAAGATAAATATCTTGAACTTCGAACTAGAATCAACACGTCTTATCCAGCAACAAAACCGTAAGAACTACTCATTCTTATGGTATTTCCACGACCAAGGATAGCAGAAACACCGTTACTCACTCTCGGCAAGTCATCAAAAGGAGGATATACCTTTCGAACGAGCTAATAGCATTTGTGTACTATAAGATATCAAGGTAGAAGAAGCTTCTTAGAACTGGATATCACGCGTGTCTCCACTAATAAATATTTCTGCAGCAGCAAAGACAACTGTATGGCTCTGTTCTTCAAAGCCTGAGACCAAAAAAATACAGTCGCATATAATTCCAGCAAAAGAAGCTAACATAAAATAATAGCTCAAATGAAGAAAATGGATAAAATAACATCGATATAATAAAAGAATCTTTGCTTTGGCGTTTCAAAAATGCTAACAGCATCAAGCAACTTAATAGAAGAGTTGAAGAATGAAAGAGTTATAACGGAGATAATGATGTGTGCTAAAATAACAACATACTTTCCTATTTTCGAATATTGTCTAGATTGCATGATAATAAGGCGCATATTGAGAAGAAAATTAATAGTAACGTATAGGTAAGGCCTTGAAGGGAAGGATGCCGAGGGTCTATTGGAAACAGCCTCTCTACCCTAGGGTAGGGGTAAGGTTTGCGTACACACTACCCTCCTCAGACCCCACTTGTGAGATTATACTGGGTTGTTGTATAGGCAGATGCAGATCCAGGAAAACTCAATGGCTTTAGTCTTACAGGTTTTTAACACAGAATTCATTGTATATTTGAGATTCTGGGTTCATAATTTCATATTTATTGTAATTTTAGTAGTTCTCACAATACGCTTATGTTGCGTGTCAAAAAATACTAGTTTCGGTTGAACCCATAAAAACTATGCAACATCCCCCCGGGCGTATATGCAAAAGATAGAGCTAAGAATGTCCACGTAACTCCTGAGCATCTTTGCCATTTGGCGTAAGGAAATCCTATACGATGAAAGAACTACTTCACTATGAGCATAACATCATACAACCTGATCGACGTGAAGAGTAATCGTCCCTAGAGTACTAAGCATCAAGCCCAAAGTACAATAAGACTATGCAAAGGCTTATGCAAAAAACATAGTAATATCTTTGGTTAAAAAAACGGTGAAAAGAACGAAGGCCTCATTTGTTTGCACTTAATGGAGGTCTGAATCTTAATCATTCATATCTCAGACATTAAGTGCGTTTGTTTTTAAAGTCTGAATCTTAATTATTCAAATCTTAATCATTAAGTGTGTTTGTTTTGTTTACTTAACTACCACTTAATGGGTCTGGATAGGTCTGGTGATTAAGATCCATAACAGAGACTTAATTTCATTAACATGTTGTCATCCATATTCATTATTAATTGTCGCCACCGCCTACCATTATCAACTGCCACCATGCCGCCGCCACCACCACCATACTCAACCACCATCACCACCACCATCCTCAATCATAGCCGCCACCATAATCGACTACCAAAACCCGCAATCCGCACCACTCCCACCACCATCATCCTCAACCACAAACTCATCCATCTCAACTACCACAACTAACCACCCCATCACCATCAACAATCGTAACTGACACTACCCATCATCATAAACTACCACCACCCACCACCACCTTCCTCAGTCACAACTACCACCACCACCCGCCATTATTATCTATCACCACTCACCACCACCACCCTCAATCATAATCGGCTCCACTACTAATCACCACTAGCTATTATCTTGTACCACCACCATCAACCAAACCTAGCACCAACCACGGCCTCGAGTCGACATTCACAAGCACCGTTAGCAATCACCACCAGCAACTACTATATTTTTAAAAAATTATATATTTTATATATAGAATATTAGATTAATTAATATTTCATCTGAATTTTATTTTTATTAATTTTAAATAAAGATAAATTTTATACATTCAGATATTAAAAATCAAACAGTCTTGATCATTTAGTGTTCAGATCTTAATATTAAGATGTGTATTCAGATTTAGATGTACACATCTTGATATTCAGTATTCAGATTCATACATTTTAATCTTAAAAAAACAAATGAGGCGGTCCATTTAATTTCTCATATGAGTCCTTAGAGATAATGAGTAGTTGAAAATTAAAAGGTCTCCACATTGCCCTGGTCCGCCAATTATATAGGCCTCACTGCAGCAACAAGTCTCAATCCTGAACAGAAAAATTACATTGATATTTGTGCTTAATTCTTTTTCAATTGCTTAGCTTAACTGAAATAGCTTTACTAGTTCATTCTAAATACAAGCTAGCCATTAAGAAAATAAATAATCTTTCGGTAAGTATTACGAGAAGTGATTATCCAATAAGTATTATGAAACAAGTTTATGCAAATCACTTACGAACCTCAACGTAATCCAAAAATCTCTTCTGGAGGATCATATATATGCCGATCAGGAAAAATCTCCTCAAAGTCTTGCTTAACTCTGTTCCTTAATAGGGGATGTGGCAAAAGTCCCTTCAATAAAATCCTGAAAGGCAGCTCCTCGGGCGGATACGGAGACTTTTTCATGTCCTCGAAAATGTTCATCGCATCTGCAGGAGATCCGTCTCTCAAGAAGCCCCTAATAACTTCTGTGAATGTCTGACAATCGGGAAATAGATCTTCCTTTCTCATGCTCTCCCATAATTTCATCGCATCATCCATCTTTCTCCGTCTAGCCAATGCTATGATCAGGTCCTTGTAAAGATAAACATCGGGTTGGTACCAGTCCTGTTTCTGAATCACCCAAAACACCTATACATACAAACAATTAGTTGCTTGTGCTACTGCCATTCCATATTACAACCGAAGCATAAAAAGCAAATGCATAGCTTCTCTCTCTCTCTCTTTTTCTTCATAAAGTAAGTAATTTTATTCATAAAAAGATTTCTCGTATAGAAGCAGTAAATCTAAAAGTAAAGGATCTACAAAAGAATACGAGTCTCTTCAACCGATAACACCTCTTCTTTACAAGCTAGAAACTTAAGGGTCAGCAAAAAGAAACTATGTATGAGAAGCTATTCCTCAAATGAGGCTCAAATAAAAAGTTTCTCTTTCACTGTACCGGACATCATCATTGTAGCCCGAACAAATTCAATACCTCCCACCACAAGCGAGTTTCCACCTGACAATGTAGGAGGAGGTAGCCCACATCTTTATACGAATATTAGATCATAAAGCACCGAGTAGCATATGTAATCCTCTGTTTTTACCAAATTCTCAGCTGTCAAGAACACTTTACTCTCTTTTCTTCAAAATAGAAGTTCTATTTACACACGTCCATTGCAGCACAGAGCATTAAAAGAATTAAGTCTACGTCTACATAAACATCAATTCCAAATTAACGTAGAAGGACAACTTCATAATTAAACTTATCATAAAGCCACGGAAAAGTAATTATCCAACTCTATCATATATGATCAAATATAAGCAACTTCTCCTATGTCTCATGACCATAACCATCGGCTATAAACTCAGATCAACGTAAAGTACCAAAAGCACTTTACTGCAGCATCTGCTTTACAAGTGAAACTGTACAAATTTTATCGCGTCCAAGTAAAATTGGGAATCTAGATGAATGGTAACATTACCATTAGTCATGAGGATCCGGAATATCACACATTAATTTACCAAAACAAAGACTCAACAACGAAAAGAAAGATCGATTCATTGGGAGCCTTCCTTTCTTCAAAGGAACGAAAAGAGATAGAATCAGGCCGATTCCCGAAATACCTTTCTAGACATTCCACAGTGTCCCAACTATCACTACAGCTGGATGGAGCCTATATTCAATGTTCAACTGAACCCAGTATTTCTATGTAATAAACCAATAAACTTTCAACAAATATTACGTTCCAAATCGATAATTCAAAAGTGCAACAAAGTCCAGTGCTAAGAAACCTTAAAAGGTTGAATCTTTCAAATTTATTCAAGGAACGTGAGACCATTTTAACCCTTCCACAATAACTAGACAGTAGAAGGGCACAAAGAAAGACTACACTTCCTCTATTACTAAATAAAGGGCAGTCATGTGCACTAAGCTACCGCTACGCCCGGGGTCTGGGGAAGGACCGGACCACAAGGGTCTATTGTACGCATCCTTACCCTGCATTTCTGTAAGAGGCTGTTTCCACGGCTCGAACCTAAGTCACATGCAGAGGCGGCCCCAGAAATTTAATACGACGGGGGCACAATATTCTGTTTAATCAGTGCCCCTTAAAGGCTTTAAGCATTAACGGTGCCAAAAGATTTAAATTAATTATTTTCAAGGTATATACATATAAATATACAAAATTTCTGCCAAAAATTACCGGGTCCGGTGACCCCTCAACCTAAGCCATAGGTCCGCCTCTGGTCACATGGAGGCAACTTTATACATCAATAAAACTACTGAAACAACAACAACTACTACGTCTAAGTTCCAAACAAGTTGGGGTCGGCTATATGAATCCTCACTTCTCCATTTAAGCTCAACTCATGTTATCATCATGCAAAACTACTGAAACAGAAATGACAAATATTTATAGTAGAACATAATAAAATTTGTGCAGTTCTTGTTTTCCGATTTCACTAACTACCTCATATGAACAAAGCTAAAAACGCCACAATAAATTTGCAGTAAAAAAGCTAACCTTAACAGCAAGAGATACCTCTTCTTGTCTTTCAAGTTCATTAAGGACAGCAATCAAATCCATTTTTAATAGCCTAAGTACATGTGTTTTAACAAATTTATCAAGCTTCTCTTCATCATCTTTGAATCTTTTTAACCCAAGTATCACAAATATTGCTTCTTTTCCTATTAATTTTTTACCCCTCCAAAGTGGTCCTCTTGGTCTTCCATCATGGTAAAATCTCACAACCCCTAAGAAACTTCTAGAAAACTGTGGTACCCATGATGTGGAACAAGAAGAAGAAGCTAAGTTTGAAGAGATTATTGGTAATGGAGAAACAACTGAAAGGTGTTTAAGGAGAAATAAAGATGGGATTTTTAGTCTTGAAATTGCTCTAGTTGACATTTTTTGAGAATTGGGTATTGAAGGGGAGAGTGTGTAGGTGAGGGTGGGGTGGGGGTGGGGGTGGTGGCGGTGACGGTGACGGTGACGGTGACGGTGGTGCTCCGGCGGAAGGGTTTAAGGGGTTGGTATTAGGGTTGAGAACGTCCGATTATTAACTTGAAATTGGAAAGAACAGTAGGAGGGGGAAAAAATGATCAATTTGCGAAAAAATGACCTAATTGCAAAAATGACCAATTTAAGATGCTGTGACTATTTTTCAAAAAGGCAAAATATACTATTAAAGTGGTCGAGAATTACATTGAACTTTCCAAAGCAAATTATTACTAGTAGTATATCATTTACTTTTTTCTTTTTAAAAAAAGATTTTATCAGAATTACATACATCGCAAATAAATTTACATCACTTATCTTCGATCTTTTTAATTAATATCCTTCAACGCTGCAGCTTAACTTATTATAAAATTGTATATATATATATATATACATTTTATATATTATATACAAAACTATACAAGTTTTATACACTTTTTTTAATACGTAAATAATTTTTGGCGGGTTAAAAGTGATAATACCCTGAAATTATACAAAGCGAGTGAATTGTCATCAAAACTTTGGAGGCCCAAAGCATTTATTTTTTCATAGTACCGGTGAGGAGGTGTGAGCGATTGGCGGTGGTGAGTACGAGAAGAGGTAGAGTGCGGCCTAAGAAGTATTGGGGAGAGGTGATCAAGCAGGACATGGCTAGACTGCAGATTTCCGAAGACATGGCCCTTGATAGGAAGGCCTAGAGGTCTAGCATCAGGGTTGTAGGCTAGGGGTAGTAGAGCTTTCCCTACTTTATACCCGGGGTGGGGCGGGGGTTGGATATTGTTGATCTTAGACGGCTTGCGGTTTATGTTGAGCTCACACTATCCTTGATATTTATCTTAGTCCCGGGCCTTAGATACTGGCTAATGTTATTGCATGTCATTTATCTTATGGTTTTTATGCTTGTGTTATTATTTCTACGGTTTCTGCTGGAGTTACTAATGGGTTGTCTTTTTCTGTTTCTATTTCCGCCTTCCTGAGACGAGGGTATATTGGAAACAGCTTCTCTGCCCTATTGGGGTAGGGGTAAGGTTTGCGTACGCATTAACTTCCCCGGAACCCACTTTATTAGACTTTACTAGGTAGTTGTTGTTGTTGTAGTACTGGGCATTTATTACTGGTTATTGTTATTGCTTTTTCATTTATTTTATAGCTATTCTTTTTCTGCTTTATGTTGTTATTATTGATCATTTGGTTCGTTTCGTCTTCTTAGGCCGAGGGTCTATCATAAACAACATCTCTACCACCTCGTGGTAGAAGTAAAGTATGCGTACACACTATCTTACTCAAACTCCACTAGTAAAATTTTATTGGGTTATTGTTATTATTATTGCTGTGTTACAATTAGGGGTAGTTTAAGGGGAGGCTAGTAAAGTCTTTGTTTTAGGCTCCAAATTTTAAGGTCCAAAAGGTTTTTAATAATAAAATTTATGATTTTTTTCTTAGATAATGCTGAAACTATAGGAAAAAAATAAGAAAACTTTGTTAGTAAAAGAAATAAACTATATTTTCTTTTAAAATTTTGAATTAAATTACTCAAATTTTATGTAAGCAGCTAATATTTTTTACAATAATATCTAATGTAATATATTGCAGATACATAACTAGTATCTTATTAACCTAAGTTAACCTTTACTAGTATAATAATGATATTATATAAAGTTAAAGGTTTTCGCATAAACTTAGTGTTGGCTGAAGTTTTTGTATGTAATTGCTGAACTTAAGCATTCTATTAGATGAAGTTTTGTTCTTTGTTTGCTGAACTTCAGTATGTTTTAGCTGAAATTTTGTTCTATATTTGATAAACTTCAGCATGTTTTAGCTTAAGCTTTGTTATGTTGGTGATAAACTTTAGGGCTGAAGTTTGTTTTGTATTGAAGATGAAACTTCTTATCAGATTGAGGGAAGTGAAAGGAGATAAAAGGTTAGTATGCTAGTTTTTTGTTGCTGCATATTTTTACATTAAGTTTCACTTTACTCTAAAATTGGGTTAGCTATCTGTTAAACAACAGTCAGTTTCACTGCACAACGATCTCAGTTCATTAAATGTATTCGTGTATACAAAATTTTCAAAGGCTTCTCGAGTGGTTGTTTATTAGTATTTTGTAGCATCGAGCAAAAGAATCGCTGGTGAATCAAATAAAACAACGCTATTCTGCATCAAGAATTCTAAGATGAGTTTGATTCTGATATCAACGAAGATGGAGGTCGCGCACAGCTAACACATCGGACAACCATAGAAAGGAGGAAGCAAGGAGCGCATAGGTAGCAGGAAGAAGGAGGCGCCTGAAGTTATAAAAATTAAGGTATAAGTTAAATAATTTTAAGAAAATAACTATAGATTAAATAGGGACGACCAAATAGGACGTCCCGTACAATTTCTATTGTTCATGGCCTTCATTGATCTTATGGGTTGTTGCACTAACAACAGAGCTAAGCTTTAGATTTTTTGTGTTCTTTTATGTTTTTTATGTGTAAAATAAAGATATTTTGTAAAAAGAAAAATAAAACTAAAAACAACTATATGGTAAAAAAATGAGTTAATACCCTAAAATTTCCTTAAGCTATCATATTTTTGTCAGTTTTCTACTGAAACTATTCGGTGTCCCTAATATCCCTCTGAACTATATTGTCGCTCGTATTAAAAAACCTTGTCGTTAAGCTGGCATAATATGTGTAGATACTCGCTTGGAAGCGCATGGTAGCTGAAAAAAGCCATTAAAATGGCCCGCCTAACAGAAAATAATGGCTAACTAACCTAACCCTATTTCAATTTTTTTTTAAATAAATATTCTCCTTATTTCGGTTATATCCATCTTTCTTTCTCATTTTTCACCATTCTTCCTTATTTTTCACCTTTGTTCTTTGTTTTTCACGTTCTTCTTCATATTTTAACCTTTTTTCTTTAGTTCTCCATATGGGTTTCCTTTGAAAAAAATTCTCTTTCTTGTTTTAGTCCTCTTTCATGTCGTACACATATTGTTTAAAGAATATCAATTTAAATCTTCTTATTAAACTCAACACCTTGTAAAGAACAAAGTTGAATCTCTTGAACCTTCTTTATGTAATATGGAATTAGAGAATATAATTGCTGGACAATTAATTTTTTATTTGCGAATTTTTATTTTGTGTAATCTTTTGTTGTAATACAAGATGACTTTTAAGACCAACAAGAGTTGTGGTAAGTACTCATTCATCCTTAACCAGAGGTCTCGGGTTCGAGCCTATGGGTATGGAGTCGCCTTTGTTAGGGAGCGCTTTGCCCCCCAATGTGGGATTTTTTGACGCAAATCCGGATTAGTCAGGTCCCAATGTGGGTACCGGATACCGGGTAAGAAATAAAAAAACAAGATGACTTTTAAGAAATGCAACAATATATGTCTTTATTTATGTTTTAATTGTGCTACAAAGTGAATATAAATAAGGACTTATCAATTGGAGTCTAGCATAAAGCACAATCACAATTAAACCTGAAATTAACACATTACATTAGATATTATTTTGGCCAAAACTTTTAGAATTAATCAATCATTCGAGAATAATACATCATCAATAAACTATGTAAAATAATTGTACAAATCATAAGTTAATATAGTTAGATAGACGTATCTTTAAAAATCCAACATGTGGTTTTAATATATAGGGGGATATTCAGGGGGCTTTGGGGACACCAGATAGTTTAAGTAGGTAACTAGCAAAAAGTGATAGTTTAGGCAGGTTTTAGCATGAGTTAAATAGCTACGTGTAGTGCTACCTAACACGTTTTTTAGACAATTAGTAGCGTGTACTAGACGCACCTCTAAGAATGCAATGAGGGAGTTTTAATACGAAGGACAATATAGTTCAGGGGGATTTTTGGGGACATCGAATAGTTTAAGTAAGAAGTTGACAAAAACTTGATAGTTTAGGAAAATTTTGGGGTATTAATTCTATTTTAAAAAAAAGGTAAATTCAGCTCAGATTTAAAAGAGAGAAAGCAACAATATATTGAGCAATGTTTCATCTCAGTTTTTGGACATATAAATTGTTAATCATCATCGATTTAAAATCCTCCTAATTTAATTTACTGCCAAATTTTTGCGAATTGTTTCTACTTTAAGTTGATTCTAATATTTTACATGCAACAAAATAAAATGTTCACATAAAATAGAAAAGGATATATTACTATATTATGTGATCACCTGTCATTTGTATGAATGACATGATGCTGATACAATCCTTTAGTCATCATGTAGTCAAACCAGTAGCTATATGTTTTTTTTTAGGTAAAATATTGTAACACCCTCCTAACTTTGACACGGATTATTAATTATAATTTTAGATTAAGTCTTAATTACCCCCCTCAACTTGACTTTTTGAGAGTCATTACCCTCTTGGACGCTGATGTGACAAAGAGTGTCGGTGCACTCCTGCCACATGAATTTTCTGTATATGTAGTATTTTTTTTTAAATGAAATATATTTTTACCTGCTTAAGTATGTTACTTTTTTGGATAATTTTTTCCGAATATAATTCATAATAAAACTTAGATAGAACTACATTATTTAGGCTAAAAAAATTTATTTGGCTAAAAATAATAAAGTTTTAGTTAATCTTTTTTTGAATTTGATCTGAAAATAAAAATTTATACAATTGAGATAAATAGTCATGTGTATTTTTTGGGCAAAATACATCGGCAGTCCATTAAGCTTTGCCCACACTTTTCACTTTGACAATTCATCTTAAATCTGTTACATTTGAACACTCCAACCACACCTCGAATGTGTCATTTAAACACAATTTGGTGATGTGACATAGTGCGTGTAATACACAACTTTTACGAGCGTGAGAAATCAATATTTCTATTTTTCATTTTTTTCCCTTTAATTTCTCCTCCTATTCTTTGGCAAGCAGAACACAAATGAGATCGCCGGAAAAGTCAGAGCCAGGTCGAAGAGTCGACAAGCAACGGTAATATGTTTAGGATCCTCCTCTCCTTATTTCTCTCCAGTGAATCAAAGGCACCGTCCTTAACGAGATCGCCGGAAAAGTGCACCACTTTGAATTAAAGGTCGACGTCGGAGCTTCATAGCCAGATCCTTAACAACCTGGTACTATTCGTAAGAATGGTCAAATTTCTTTTCCTTATAGTTTGCTTTTATGGTTGTTCAGTTGTTTGGTCATATCGTCATCAAAATCTTCCTTCCCAGATCTGAAAATCCAAGAAGTGTACCTGTGATTTTTCCTTATATGTTTTCGTCGTCAGAGATTTGGAGAAGAGAGGGAGCAAAGCTCAATGCCGGCGGAAGTGAGTTTGTCGACCGACCGAAGAAGACACCGATCCCCTTTTCTGTTTTTATTTTTCAACTCGTTTTTCTTGTTTTTCTGTCCAGCCACAATTTTTGGTGCTCTGTTTTTCTGGAGAAACTTCATTTTTGCTTCCCAAATTTTATTTTTTCAACAAAATCAAACTTCGACTTAAATCTGAAGAAAAATCAGATTTACATCTCAAAACATTCTGGCGAAACTTTATTTTTTTCGGCGAAATTTCGTGAATCTAAAGAAGAAGAAATCATATTTGGATCTTTCAAACAAATTTAGGCGAAAGCAACTGCATGAAGAAAGAGGAGAAAAAACGAAAAAATTGGAGAAGAAGACATTGTTGGAAAGAAATGGCTAGAAATTAATTTTTCCGGCAAGGAGGGGTCATTTGGGGAAGATGGAAACTGTGGGGTGGGGTTCTTGTTTTTACTTTTAATTTTGTTTCCAAATGTTTTTATTTTTTTTTAAAGTTAAATCCATGTGTCCTCGTCTTATTCGTCAGTCTGGCATGTGAATTTCACGCACCTATTGTGTTTGGCTGCTTTCAAATTTTGTGTTCAACTGACACATTTAAGTTGTGCTTGGAGTGTTCAAATGAAACAGACTTAAGATAAAGTGTCTAAGTGAAAAGGGCGAACAACTTTTAGGAGCTATCGATGTTTGGCCTGTTTTTATTATAACTTTTTAGATGCCATGACTATTTATAACATGTACTCATGATAGTTATCTCATACTTTTTTATTATTATTTTTTCTTCTTGTAATCCTTTTGTCATATCAAGGATTTACATTTGTACTTACAATTATCAAATTTTCATATGAATATAACGGGAATGAGGTAATTAGGCAATTTGACATAAATACTTTATTTAGAGGTCCATTATTTCTTGTCAGAAGATTTTCATAGGTTTAAACAGAAATTTTAAAATAACTAAACCAATTAATCTGAAATCTCTAAGGAACAAACCAAACTGAGATAGGTATTTCATAAACGAAAAATTGAACCGGAGTTTTCATAATCCAATTTGAAGTGCCTGATGTCAGAAGAAACGAAAAGTCATGTGCATTTTTTTTAATAACTTTTTAGATGCCTTGACTATTTATTTCAATTGAATAAATTTTTATTTTCAGGTCAAATTCAAAAAATGATTAACTAAAACTTTACTATTTTTAACCAAATAAATATATTTAGCATATAATGTAGTTCTATCTAAGTTTTATTTATTGTACTAAAAAAAAAATCCAAACAGTAACATACTTAAAAAGGTAAAAATATATTTTATTTTTTAAATAATGTCACATATACCGAAAAATTCATGTGGCAGGTGAGTGCACTCACACTCTTTGTCACATCAATGTCCAGGAGTAATGGTTCTCAAAAGACGGAGTAATTAAGACCACGAATAATTAAAATTTGTAACTATTAATTGGTGTCAAGTTTTGGGGAGTATTAAGTTATTTTGTCTTTCTTTAAAGACTCCAAAACTAGAAAAGAATGAATTAATTATTGATGTTTGGTGGTATCTATAGATTAGATGTAAATGATTGAAATTCTCAAAGGAGGAAGGATTATATAAGAAGTCAAACTCTAGCAAAGATGAATACTAGTGTCTTATAAGCTATGAATTATTCTCAAATCAAGACTATTTTCTTGTTATTCATTTTCTTCTTTTGCTTTCCACAAGCAAAAGGGAAGAATAGCTTCATAGGGAAAAAATATACAGTTGTTATACATAATTTCCTCCCAAATGACAACCCACCACTATATTTTATAGGATACCATTCACTTGCTGCGCTTGGTCAATTCTCTTGGTCATTTCGTCCTAATATGTGGCTTTGGGCTAGAACGGTTTTTTTTTTGGTGGGGTTCTAAGAACAAAGCTTTTGAGCTATACAATGATTTTGATAGATGTGTTTATAGTGCAAATGTTCCAAAAACAACATATTGTCAATGGACTGTGGAAACGGATGGTATTTATTTGAGTAACGGTAAAGATCTTGGTTACATATATGTTGATTGGTGAGAGATAATAGATATGTAACTTTTCTTTTGAGCAAGAGATATATACATGTAACAGTTAACCTTAACGTGAAGCTTTTATCAAAATTAGAATACTGCATGTGTGACTTTCTACTTGTTAATGGTGACAATATTCCAACACTTGACAAGTTATTACAAAAGTAATTAAGCGTATAGTTATTTGAATCAGTCGAAACAATAGTCTTTTGAAATCAGGATTTTTTTGTTCTTCCTACAAATTACAGACTCCAACCATTGATAAAGGCGATATGATAATTTCTACCGAAAGTGTAGAGTTGATCAACAACAACAACAACTATGACTCAAAGTTATTGTAAGTTAAAGTCGAATATAAGAAGCTTCATATATTGTCTATGTCGCTCCATTTAAACGTATGATAAATGACGAAAAATACATATTTTTTTGTATATATGCATATTATTCTTGTGTGACTCGTGGGAGTTTACGTGATTTTTGAAGTGAACTATGCTCATTATGTGTTTCTTATTTATAGGAATGAGCTTGAATGATAATGGAGCAAAAGATGTCAAATTATTGCAAAAAGGAGAAACATGGAAGGATTGGGAGCTCGTTAATTCTCGTGGGTGGCACGAAAATGGACGCGAAAAAGGAGAAAAGTGAAGGCGCAAAACAGGGAACCGAAGCAAAGGCACGGATCGCTTCGCGAAATGGAAGAATTTCAAAAGCTAAATCTGCGTCAAAGTTTGCGCGTTGCGCGAAGGCAGACGCGGATTCCAGCTTCTCCCATCCGAAGTTGGAATGAAGAATTCCACCCCTCATCAACCCTAAGTGATATAAATACATCTTAAAACACAAGTTTGAGGGAAGAGACACCACTTTAGGGTAAGACAACACCCAAGGAAGTAAGAATACGGTAGGAGCAAGGAGAAAAATTTAACCACAAGTTTTTCCCTCCTCTTCCTATTTTTCATTGTTGGTTATGACTTCTAGTGTTGTAGTTTTACATAATATTATGAGTAACTAATTTATTATCTAGAGTTTTGATGGAACCTCTTGGAGGATGAATTCTTGTTATGTTTTAATGTAATTTAACTTTTGAATTTGTCTATTTATTCAACTACGTGCTTATTTCAGTTGACTGAATGGCCATCGATTGATTGTGCCTATTTATTATGTGTTGCTTGAGAAAGGATACATATTTAGGTGGTTTTCGATCAACGTCACTCCTAACGTATGTGAGAAATCAATACATTGGGTTTAAAGATAGGTTTAGAAATAACAAAGTCTTGACGTGGTCATAATGAGCGGTTAGATAAAGCCAACTAGCGTAGTTCGAGAGAATATGTCTAGTAAATTATTGTAGTTGCTCGAGAGAGAATTACGGCACCTAAAGTGCTCACGGTCAGTAGAGAATACATAGGCAAAATTGTAGGGAACATAATGGAAGGATTCCAACATTTGGAAAAATCATAATTCTAGACCTCCTTAATTTGTCTCCAACCCTTAGCTTCTTTATTTGATAAGTTTCTATTGCTTTTATCTAATCATTAGTTAATTATTTTAAGTAACTTAAAAGTTATTCGAGCTTGTCCTCTTGGAGATATTGAATAGTTATAGTGAAACTTTAGTTCTCTATGGGATTCGACTCCGAACTTTTAGACCAGATTATATTTGCAGCGACCACTTATCCTTTTTTAGGACTAGAGTTGGGCGTGATCAAATTTTGGCGCCGTTGCCGGGGAACTAACGGTGTAGTTGTGGGTGTACATATTGCTATGTTTCAAGTTTGAACTTTTATTTTATTTTTTTAGTATTTGATTTTTATTTTCTTTATTTTAGTTTTATTTGTTAATTTGAAAAACATGGCATCATGGAATTATGAGAGCTTTGGTGTTGGCAATTATATTTTTGATCCTCCTTATGCTTATTTTGGAGGAAACCACCCAGGTCAATATTATCAAAATATTTCCGAGGGCGAGTTATGTGCACTAACTCAATCTTATGTGTGAAATGTGTGTGATATATGTGGTGGTCAAGATGGTCACTTTCACGGTTGTGCTTATATTTCTTATCTCCCCCCAACCCCTTACTTTGATGGTTCTTCTTTTTCTTGTGAAGTAAATAGGAATAAAGAACCCATGGATGATGACCTGAAAGAGATCAAGGATATGCTAAGGTACCTTTTGGGAAATAATAATGAGACACAACTGCAAATACAAAGACAAGAGGCAACTGTTCGCAACCTGGAGGCTCAAGTGAGTCAACTGGTTGAAGCTTTTAATGTTCAACAAGTTAATATTATGGATAGTAGCCAGGAGCAATGTGCATTAGAGACACAAATAGAGGTTCCAATAGACGGGTTCAGAGTAGAACACCAGCACTCTAACCAGCTAGAATTTGATGATCTCAGTGTTGAAGAAATGATACTAGAGTCGGGCAAGGATATTGAGGATACAAATTTAGTTGACTCTAGTATAATTTGTGTCGAGGAGGCTGAAAATCTTGAAGTTCAGGTATTTGAGCGTATCAGACCTCATTCCAAACACTTCTCTACATTATGTTCGGATGGTGAAATAAGAATTGATGCTTATGAGCATAAAAAAGAGTCATGTGAAGAGACATATGAGCCTTATCTTTTTAAATTTTCAAAGTCGTCTAGGCAATGTGACACTCCTTGGTCGAGAGCGAAAAGGTGCATGAGCGTTTACTTAATTTTTAGCTCACAAGAATTTATACCGCCCCAAGAACATAACCATAAGCTTGAATCAAAACTTGGGGTCCAATTCATAAGTTCGAAGTAGAGGAAGAAAGTGATTCATGTCGTGCCGCGACGTTAAATCAGGCGCTTGTTGGGAGGTAACCCGACTTTATCGCTTTATTTTATTTTTAATTTTTTATCATAATTTTTTTTGTAGTGTCATTTTTTTAATTTTATTTGCTAGGAGCATGGGAAGCAAAGCCATTGGAAGAAAGCAAAGCA
Source organism: Nicotiana undulata (assembly GCA_005239495.1). Classification (NCBI taxonomy): domain Eukaryota; kingdom Viridiplantae; phylum Streptophyta; class Magnoliopsida; order Solanales; family Solanaceae; genus Nicotiana; species Nicotiana undulata. Next base: position 80,999 of record MDKH01125179.1, read on the forward strand.
AGTGAGATGGTGATAACTAAGTGTGGGGTGCCCGCACAAAGAATCAAGTATGAAGAAGCCTGAGTACCCCATAAGGTGCCAATGCTTCAGCCTATGGTGTACCCGTGAGTTTCTTTTACCCTTTTTGTATTTATGGGTGTGCACAAGGCACAATGCACAATTTTAAGTATGGGGTGAACTGTTTGGGTGGATTCCTATGCTAGTTTAGTTGTGTTATTTTATATTTATTGAAAAATAATTGAAAAACATTAGGTAGAAATAATCCCTCTTGGTTTTTCTTATGACCACGGTTCATTTCCAAGGGATGACTATTTGAACTGGGTAGTAGTTTTTTTTTCAAGTAGAATTTTCAAAAGCTTTGGACTTTTCCCAACGATGGACTTCCTAGACAGTTTTCTTGAGGGTTTAAAGTCTAAAGAAAAATATAAAAAGATTTTTCTCTTTCAACTGATAACGGAATGGGAAGAACTTGAGTATCTATGCTTTTTTAACATCTTTTATGTTAGGGCTTAGAGCTGAAGCATTTGTGCTGACTACTTTCTTCTTGAGTCTTGTGACTATATGCCTTGAGAGTATATGGGACGTATTGTCACGACCCTAAATCTAAATTGTCCGTGATGGTGCCTATCGTGGAACTAGGATAGCCAATTTTACTGAAAGTATCATAAGGTTTCCATTTAATACATAATTATCCGATGTTTCATAAACAATTTCCGCTTTTAAGCATTTCAAAATAATAAAAGTGATCAGAACATCTACACACGGCCCCAACATCCGGAGTCAACCGTCATGAGCATCTAAGAGTAATACAGTCTAATGCTAATTATCTACTACAAAAAATCTGGAAAGTAAAGTAATAATGACAGAGTAAGAAGGAGAAAGAGTAGGTTGCGGACGCCGAGCAGCTACCTCACAATTTCCGAACAATGCTCCAAATGGGGGTAGCTCAACTATCGCCCTGCCCCGGTACCTGAATTTGCACACAAGGTGCGGGGAGTAACGTGAGTACGCCAACTCAGTGAGTAACAATTATAACTAAAGACTTGAGTGCAATGACGAGCATTTAAATTGTGTAATTTCATCTACTCTCATAAGTAAATGCTCACATTCATCACTCTCACTCAACATGTACCGTATATAACCGATGCGGCGTGCATTCCGATCAATAATAGTAACCCGCTGAGGCATGCATCCCGATCCATAATAGTCGACTGCGCTCACTGGGGGTGTACAGACTCCTGGAGGGGCTCCTATAACCCAAGCGTTATATTGTTGCGGCGTGCAACCCGATCCTATATATATATATATATATATATATTGTTGCGGAGTGCATCTCGATCCATATAATACATGCTGCGATGTGCAACCCGATCCATATAATATATGTTGCGACGTGCATCCCAATCCATAATTATCTTCACAAACTCGGCTCTCGGCCTCACTCAGTCATCCTCACAAGCCTCTCGGGAAACTCATCTCAACTCACGGGATTCAGCCCAAAGTACCTCTCAGTATTTTAAAACAGTGTGATAACATCAACAAGTATAAAGCATGACTGAGTTCATAAATTCTTCTATCAATAATAGTGTGAGAATATTGGAAAAATATCCCTGAGGGTCTAAACGGGTTGGCACAAGGCCCCAAACATGGCATACAACCCATAATAAGGTATAAATCTCCAAGATACATGATATCATATGGTTTCAAATCAATATGTGGCTTAATAGTCGCTACGGACGGACCAAGTCACAATCCCTATCGGTGCACGCCCACACGCTCGTCACCTAGCATGTGTTTCACCTCATTTATCAAAACAAATACGAAATACCGGGGTTTCATACCCTCAAGTCTAGATTTACAATCGTTACTTACTTCAAACCGGCCCGAAAACTACTCTGCGATGCTCTTGCCTCTCGAATCGGCTCCCAAATGCTCTGAGTCTACCAAAATCAGATTAATAATATCAAATATGCTAGGGGGACGAGGATCATTTGAAAATTATCAAAATTAGGCACAAATTCCGAAGTTGGCCAAACCCGACCCCCGGGCCCACGTCTCGGAATTCGATAAAAATCATAAAACTGGAATCCTTATCCTCCCATGAGTCTATACATACCAAGAACATCAAAATAGGGCAACAATTGACCCTTTAATTACTCAATTAAAGTCTCCAATTTTTTTCCATGCCCTAACTTCCCCAATTTTGGATTTAATTCCACTAGTTTCAGGTTTAATCACTAAGAAAACAACATAGAGTCGAGTTATGAAGTCAAAAATCTTACCTCCAATCGTTTCTCCTTTGATTCCCTCGTTAAGCCATCTCAAAAGCTTCAAAAATCGCTCAACAATGGTGAAAAATGGATAAAGGCCGCGGATGTGCCTTTTAAATATACTGCCCAGTTAACCCTTCGCGAACGCGACCCAATGCACGCGTTCGCATAGCATAATCCATTAGGCTCCCTCATATCCCCTACGCGAACGCACCAACTGCCACGTGAAAGCGGACCCTCTCCATCTGATACCTACGCGAACGCGGATCCTATCTCGCGAACGCGTAGGCCAAATCCCTGGGGTCCTCCAACTGTCCACCATACTACGCGGACGCAACCACCTGAGCGCGAACGCATAATGTATCACCCCCAAGCCTACGCTTTCGCACACACCCCTTCGTGAACAAAAGGTCCCTCTTCCACAAATCACTCTTATGTCAATGCGAGCCCCCCTTCGCGAACGCATAGAGTAAATCTCTGCAGCAAGAACACCAGTAAAACAGCTATCCCAAAATTCCAAAAATCGATCCGTTAACCACCCGAAACTCACCCGAGATCCTCGAGTCCTCAACAAAATATACCAACACATCCCATAACCTTATTCAAACTTAGTCTAGCCCTCGAAACACCAAAAACAACTTAAAAACACCAAATCACCTCGGATTCAAGCCTATGAACTTTGATACTTCTAAATTTCATCAAAGATGCTGAAACCATCCAAAACACGTCCGATTGACCTGCAAATTTGCACACATATCCAAAATGACCCTAAGAACCTGCTCCCACTTCCAGAATTACATTCCGACCCCGATAGCCTATTTTTCACTGCCGACCGGAAATCGCAAAAAAACTTAACTTTGCCATTTCAAGACTAATTCTACTTCAGGCACCCAAACCACATTCCGAACACATTCTTAAGTCTCAAATCACCCAACGAAGCTATCCGAGCCATACAATCTACAGTCCGGGGTCATTTACCAATAAGTCAACTCCCAGTTGACTTTTTCAACTATTAAGTCAATTTAAGAGACTACGTGTATCAATTTTCACCATAGCCACTCCGAACCCGAACCAACAGACCCCAAACATCATAATTAGATTAATTAATACATGACAAAGCTAAAACAGGGGAAACAGGGCTAAACTCTCGGAACAATCGATCGGGTCGTTACACTTATTATGACAATTTGGCTAATCTTTTGACTCCTATTATGTACATCTTGTGTGATTGAATTATATTATGACTGTGCTAGTTGCTTTAAATTGATAGTGGAGTCTGAGTCGTCCTTAGTAAGTCATGTGCGTTATGTGATGTGACATTTTGGTTGTACTCTATGTCAACCCTTGTTAGTCTAGAACTTGCCCCATGTATGAGTCGAAGCGAAATAAAGTCTTGTAAGTTTAGGAAATGATATATGCATTTGTTTGATTGGTCCTTTAGTATATTTGCCTACCAGTGATAAAACTTATCCTTTGTTAGCCCGTTTGAGCCTGTAAACCTTTTCTTTGGTACCCACATTACAAGATGAATCCCTTATGTTCTTAATTAAATCTTGTTGAACCTCTGAAAGCGCTTAAGTCTCTAGAAGTGAAGAAAAAGAGGTTGAGTAGTTTTTGAGTGGAACCATAGAAAGTCCAAAAGGTGCATGTATGTATTGAGAGAGCGGCTAGCTGGAAATACCAATTTATGGAGGGTTTAAAAGATTTTGAAGAAAAAAAAGGAAATACAAAATTAAAAAAATCCCTCTAATTCACTTTGATATGTGCTAGTGCTTATGTAGATGTGCTTAAAGTCAATGGGCTATGTTATTTACGGCATTATCTGCTCTTCTACCGTGAAAGGAGCTGATTGGGATTGTTTAAGCAATTCACGTAATTGTTGACCTCTTGCCAATTGATTCTGAGTAGCTTTATCGAGATCAGAAGAAAATTGTGCAAAGGTAATTATATGACGTCGCCCCCCACGTTAGAACTCTCTTTAACCGGAATCTTTATGGCTAAAACTTTTTTTAACCGATTAAATCGTAAGTTGCATCCTCAACTTCTGGACGAGTTCGAGAGTTTGGTTCAACTGAGACAGATGTCTCATCGGGTTCAGAAGGGGATGGGAATGCAGATTTGGATGCCTCGTATCGTATGATAAAGAAGAGAGTTTTTACAAAGCCCTAGAGCTAGAGCTTGTTGAGAAAGTAGCTTTGAAGATGGGCTTCCTATGGGAAATAGGGAAACTAATGGTGCTTCTTCAGCCTTTTTAACCTTTTTTCTTAATTATTGAATTGAAGTTATATAAAAAATGAACTGACAAAGCGTCTGTTCACCTTTCCTTCGCCTATCGTATGTATCGGCTTGGCTTCGTCCCGAATCAAGGAGGCATTCTGGAGGACGCATGCGTGTAGGAAGGTCGACGACTACATAAGCTAAAAGACTACGACTACAAGATAGGCTAGAAGCGACTCGCTTCTATTCTCGTTGGGCCGAATCGATACTAACTTACCTACTCCTGCTCCTACCGGATCCAAGAGGGCCGTTGCCCGATTCCCCGTTCGCGGAAACTACTAAAATTCTCAGATCTCTATCAGAGACCATGATAGGAACGAGGCCAGGCACCTCCCGCCGGGTATTTACGAGAAACAAATGCTGCTGGAAAAAAAATTAGAAGGAGCATTGGTGCGGGATGGGTTTCCCCCCTATATGGTTCTGGCTTGGAGGTCAGAAATCCGCGGCCTCATCTTTAACCACCCTACTAGGGATTTTGTAGCATTATGTTGAGTGATCATGAAGAGGATGTGCTTAAAAGTCAATGTGTATTGTATTAGAAGTGCTTAGGAGGGTTAGTCACTATTATCCATATATATCCTACCCGTCCCTTAGCCTACATTACAACCTATAAAGTCCTACTTGATCCTAGACTTTGCGAGCTTAAATTGGTAGAGACTTACATTACGGGCAAGCCTATGGTACTAGCTTTTGGGGCACATGAGTTTCTTTGCGAGAGTGAGTGAATTCTTTCATTCTGTGAGTCCTTAAATTATACTTGAATTCATATTTGAGTGTGCAGACTGATTACTCTCTTTGTTTTGATGGTGAGGGAACATGTTTTACAACGGATTGGTAAGGAACACATATCTTTAGTTTGCACAAGATGTGAGTCACAAAGAGGAATGTCGTGGAGTCAATTTTTGAGGCTAGGATGTTAGAAGAGTCATATAAATATTTTAAATAGTCTTGGAATTGGTCTAAAAATGGAGAAATGTATGAATAAAGCATATGTTGGGTTCTAAGCGTTTCTGGGTTTAACCTTGATCTGATATGAATTCTTCGATCTGGCCATTGCTCAAATAGTGGAACAACTTCGAGCTCCTCAATCGTTGTTTCAATGTTTTCGTTTTCTTTGTTCTCATGAATTACATATAGCCTGGAATCCACGTCGGTTTGTTTTGATGCAACTTCTGTTGAAATTTGATTTACCGCGTCTTTCTCACCCGCATCTTTCTGACTTGCACTCGTATCTTTTTGACTTGTGTGTATCACTGAATTGATGTTTCTAAAAGTTTGTTGGTCTCCTCGAATCTGTTGAATTCTCTATTTTTGAAGAAAATTTGATAACTTGATGTAATGTGGATAGCACAACATCCATATCGTGAATCCAGGACCTTCCAAGAATCACATTATAGGCCATATCTGTGTCTATCACTTGAAATATTGTTTTTTTGACGACCCCTTCTACATATGTGTGCAACTCAATCTCACCCTTTGTAATAACAGTTGAGTTATCAAACCCAAATAGGGAACATGCTTTTAGGATTACACGGTCACCTATCAGCATTTCTTCCACCACTCGTAATAGAATGATGTTCTCTGAACTACCCGGATCAATCAAAACTCGCTTTACATTAGTGTCATGTATACGTAAAGATATTACCAGTGCATCGTTGTGGGGAATCATTAATCCTTCGACATCTGCATCATCAAATGTTATGTTGTCTTCCTCTAGAGTTTGGCGAGTTCGCTTCCCGTGAGTTATTGTGAACTTTTTTGTTTTTCTTGTGGCTGTATAAGTTACGTCGTTGACTTCTTATCCACCGTTTATTACATTTACTGTCCTCTTTCGAGATGGCGTTGGGGTTCCTGCCTATATTTTATGTAAGCTTGTTTGCCTTTCTCGCTGAACAATTCCATCAAATAACCCTATTTTAATAAGTGATCCACCTCACCTTGTAATAATCTGCAGTCTGATGTTCTATGGCCATGATCATTGTGGAACTCACACCAAAAATCTGAGTTTCTTCTATTTGGATTTGATCTCATTTCTTTAGTCCATCATACCTTATCCCCCACGCTTCTTAAAATAACAACCAACTCAGAAGTACTGATATTAAAATTGTAATCCCAATCCTTGCATTTGTACTAGCATCTTACATTCACCTCGATCTTTTCTGAATCTCGATGACGACAAACCTGAATCTCTATTTGTGAATCTGTGATCAGCCCACACGTTTTCGGATTTTGAATGAGCGTCTCGCCCCCAAGGGCCCATATAAGGTTCATACCTACTTTTACCGGACCTCTTCTCAGATTCTGATCGCCTCGAACCTGTTTTTTCTTCGACCCTTGATTGAGCTACGATATCTTCTTCGATCCACAACTTGGTATTGCACCTATTATAGACATCATTCCATGTCGTGGAAAGGAATTCTCGTAAGCTCTCTTTCAACCTCTTTGTTGCTTCTGAACTTTTCTCGTTTAAATTTCTTGCAAATGCCATGGCCGCCCAATTATCAGGTACTCTTGGTAACGCCATTCTTTCACGTTAGAATCTGTCTGCAAATTCTCAAAGCAATTGTGTGTCCCCTTGCTTTACTTTAAATATATCCTCAATTTTTCAACTTTTTGTGCACCCGAGTGTGCTTTTATAAATAGATCTGCAAGCTCAGCAAAAGAGTCAATAGAATTTCCAGGTAAAAAAGAGTACCATATTAGCGCTCCTTTGGTTAGAGTTTCCCCAAACTTTTTGACCAGCACAGATTCGAACTCTTGTTTGGTTAAATCGTTTCCTTTTACTCCCGTGGTGAATGCAGTAATGTGGTCACGTGGATCGGTCGTTCCATCGTATTTCGGGATGTCAGGCATTTTGAATTTTTTGGGAATTGGTAATGGAACTGCACTTGGTTTCCATGGTTGTTGCGAATATTTGTCGATATTCACGCCTTTGATCACAGGTGGTATGCTGGGTATTTGCTCAATATGGTCGTTTTGTTCTTTCACTTGTTTCTGCAAGGTTAGTATTAAAGTTTGTAAATTAGAATTATTAGGCGTACCTGATCTCCCATCACGTGACTCGTTGGGAGTTCCTCCACTTCCAAAATTAGCCATCCATGATCGTGGAATTTCCACAGTTACAGTATTATTTGGTGGAGGTGTGAGTGGAACAACTGGTAGTCCCCTCACGAAAGCCAGGAGAGCATCTTGCTCGACATTTTGTTCATTTCTATGTTGCTCATTGTTATGAGTAGTGGATCTTTCTGGTGATGCTTTTCTCGAATCGCAGGGGGTTCCTTGAGGTGACAGAACTGGAGTTCTTTCCACCTGCTTGTTGTTGTCATTGACATTCGACATGATTCAGATGAAAGAAAGTGATTTGGAAAGTAAGAGAAGATTATCAGATTCTCGGCAACGAAACCAATTTGTTTAACCAAAGAATTAGATTCTCAACCAAAGCCTAGTTTTAGAAGTACTCGGGTTACTGATAATCGGGAAATTCAATATTCTCTCAGAAATAAGAAAGGAAATTAGAATAAGAAATGACAGTGTAATCAATACAAAGCACAAGAAAGTAATTATATTCCAATAATAATCAGAACGTGTTTGTACATATGACATTTCTTTCCCTTATATAGTGGTCTTCAAGTACAACGTCTTTTCTCTTTTATGACCGAGTCATTATGAGCATTAATGTCATTAATGAAAACGTTATAATTGGTAATCGTAACTGTTTCGTGAAGATTCTGTAACGTTTGTAATCATCCATGCTCATTAATTGAAGATCTATGAATCTGCTCGTTTTACTGTCTTAGTTCATTCCACTGGTGCCTCTTCGAATCGCTAATAAAGAGACTCGAGCAACCGTTTCTTCTCATCTCATGGGTGTTTTGCTTGTATCTATTGAGACTCATGTCTTTTTTAATGCTCTTCTTCAGTTGTCGCTTTTTTAGTGATCCACGTGTCTTGCCATGTCAACCACATAGTTAATTTCACGTGCAATATTCATTTTTACCAATATACCCACGTTCTTGTATTACATGGCATTTATATATAGTCAAACATCTCTATAACTGTTTCCCTATATAACAACACTTCTCTATAAAAGCCAAGTTTTTTTGGAATCAATTTTTATGTTATATTATAATATATGTTCTCTATAACAACTTTGTATTCCGTATTTGATGTGCATAGTTTGATTCATTTGCTTAAACTGACCTTCTTCTTTATGTCGTTACATATTATACTTTAAAGTTAAATTATCCCCAATGCTCCCATGCTTTAAAAAGAATACAAGAAGGGGAACTAGATCGTTCTTAATATAATACGACACGCTCCTACTTTTTTGTCCACTATATTTTTGTCTCAAGTCGTATTCTAAAGTTTATTGTTGTCTTCGAATTATTATTGGGACATTATACATATAATTAAATATTAAAACGATATTTGTATAGTAATATTTTACATGCAACAAAATAAAATGTTCCATAGAATATTACTATATTATTTGATCATTATCATTTGTATGAATGACATAATGCTGACAAATCTTTTTGTCATCATGTAGTCAAACTAGTAGTCAAATATTTTCTTTCAAGATTCCAAAACTGGAAAAGAATGAATTAATTACTAATATTAGTTGTATCTATAGATTAGATGTAATTAATTGAAATTCTCATAATATCTACTCATAAAATTGCAAAATATTTCCCTTTTATAAAAGAGTCAAACTCTAGCAAAGTTGAATACACTAGTTTTTTATAAGCTATGGATTATTCACAAATCAAGACTATTTTCTTGCTATTCATTTTCTTCTTTTGCTTTCCACAAGCAAAAGGAAATAAATATAGAAAATATACTGTTTCTATACATAATGGCCTCCCAAATGACAACCCACCACTATATATTCATTGTGCATCTAGAGACGACGATTTAGGATACCATTTACTTCCTCCGTTTGATCGATTTTCTTGGTCATTTCATCCTAATATGTGGCTTTGGGCTAGAACGGTATTTTTTTGTCATTTTTGGTGGGGTTCTAAGAACAAAGCTTTTGAGGTATACAATGATTTTGATTTTTGTGTTTATGGTGCAAATGTTCCAAAAACAACAACATATTGTCAATGGACTGTGCAAACGGATGGTATTTATTTGAGTAACGGTCAAGGTGTTGGTTACAGATATGTTGATTGGTGAGATATAATAGTTTAGTTTTGCTCATAATATGTAACTTTTCTTTCTTTTGAGCAGGAAATGTAGCTTCTATATAAATAAAAATATATGTTAACGAAAAGCTTTATCAAAAAGGTGCTCCTTGTAAATATGTATATATCCCTTGCACCAGTGACAAGCTTGTAAATTCTATGGGCATGTCATCTGAACTCAATATTTTTCGTGGTGAAATATACATTTTACATAAAAATTCGTTAAAATTATAGTAATAAATAGTAAAATACGAACAAAGACAGACGCATATGTTAAGTCGAGAGGTTATCGGCGCCCTGGAATTTCAGTAAAACTCCATATATACTTGCAAGTGTCTTTAAAAAATAGTCAGATATTAGTATAGGTGTTTACCCCAAAATTCTAGCAACAATTAAACTTGTATTGTGATTTTAAGGATACGTGATTTGATTCAATGTCAATTGATAAATGACGAATTAAATAAATGAACTGAACGACAAAATAAATCAAACCGGCATAGTGGCAATATATCGACCTCGATTAAGGATAGCCTTGAGATTAAGTAACAAGAACAGTAAGAACAGTAGCGAGTAATAAGTAAATAGAGAGCAACGTGTATATTATTTTCAGTGAATGTATGATGATTACATCTACTCAATATCTGAAGACGATTTCGAGCGGGTGAAAGAGGATTGTAATTAGAAAACAAAGAGGTGGTGATTCCTTCCCCTAAGAAGGACATCACTACCCATGTGGAAGGTTATTTAAGTGTCTACACTTACCCCTTCACATTTGGCCCTGTAGATCCGGTCATACTTGATTTCTACCGCATATATCGGGTGACCCTTGGCCAGATCTACCCCTCCTTCTGACGTATCGTCACTCTACTCAGGTTCTTTTCGAGCAAGGTCGAGGGGATGACTTTCACCCTCGACCATCTGATTAGGTTATACAGCTCTTGCCTTTATTGAGGTGGGTTGATAAAACTCCAGTGTTGGGCCACAAAAATGTTGTTCTCGAGCATTGACGAGGACAAGGACCGATGATGGATGGGTCGGTTCGTCCGAATCAATACCTCCGAGTCGGTTCATCGAGCTCATGAAATCGGTCATACCCGGTTTCGATCGTATATAATAGGATCTCGCGCCAATCATTATGAGCAGTGATAAATTTATAGTGAGTGTCATGGTACTTCTGTGGCCGCCGAATCCTGGGTCCACCTCCAGATACGAACCCTATTTTTACAAAATATAACCGATTTCGTGCTAAAACTTTTAAGATTATACGATAGAATCATGAATCGCCTCTGCTTAGCTTGTGGGCGGTGGTAGTCACAATACTCAAAGGGGTCTACAGCGCTTGTAGAGCAGAACCACATCAACATCAATGCAAGATTCAACAATGTTATAGCTTTAAATAAGTGTGCACATGTTCGTTAATACTGGTAGAAATCCACCGACAGAATTCTGAAATCGACTAATAACAAGGATATATGAGACTTTTGAATCATTGATGTTGATATTGTAACTATATCCAGCTATTGAGAGCATTGTATTCTTGAAAAAAACGGGAGGGGAGGGGGGGATTAAAAATGTAAGAATGAGATTATGAAATGCGGCCGCAAAACTGGCCGCGAAATAGCCCTCAAGATTGAGCTTCTCATGTTCCACTCAAAGTAGGGTCTACGGTTTGGGAACAGTTCTACGGTTGCATATTAGACCGCAGAAACACTATGTTCTGTAAAAAAAAATCACCAACTCTGCAACACATTGGGTTTTGTTATTAATAACAAAAGAGGTGTGAATGGAAAATGTTGGAAGCAAATCAAATGGCGGAGCAAATCACACAGCTTACATTTTAATTTTGAAAAACCAATGCTGTATGCAAGAAATTGAGGGGAGAGATTTCAAATTTTTCAGTAGACGATGAATGCCTTGTTAATAAGTTCTTGTTTACCTCATAACTTGTGGGGGGAAGCTATTCTTACAGCTAACCGAATACTGAATCGAGTTCCCCATAGCAAAACGCAATCCATTCCATATGAAAAATGGAAAGGAAGGAAACCCAACTTAAAATATTTTAAAATGTGGGAGTGTTTGGCTAAAGTGCAAGTTCCTAAACCCAAAAGGGTAAAGATTAGACCAAAAATCGTTGATTGCGTTTTCGTAGGATATGCAACAAATAGTAAGGCATATCGTTTTCTGGTTTATAAATCAGAAAATCCCGATATTCATATTAATAAGGTAATTATAATTGGATAATGCTGAATTCTTTGAGAATATTTATCCGTTTAAAATGGAATGTGAGTCGTCTAATGAAAATTCTAAGCGACCTCGAGAAGAAACAAAGGAAAGACTTTTGATGAGGAAAATCCAAGACGTAGTAAACGTCAAAGGACAACTACTTCCTTTAGACCAGATTTTCTGGCATTCTTATTGGAAAATGAGCCTCAAACGTTCAAAGAAGCAATGTCTTCCTCGAAAGCACAATATTGGAAAGAGGACGTCAATAGTGAGATAGATCCATATTAAGTAATCATACTTCGGAATTGGTTGATCTTCCTCCGAGAAATAAACCTTTGGGTTCTAAATGAATTTTCAAGAGGAAAATGAAATCCGATGGTACTGTTGACAAATATAAGTCAAGATTAGTTGTTAAAGGGTTTAGACAACGAGAAGGTCTTGATTACTTTGACATATATTCGCCGGTAACAAGGATTACACCTATCCGGGTGTTAATAGTGTTAGCCGTCGTGTATGGCCTTCAAATCCATCAGATAGATGTAAAGACAACCTTCTTAAATGGAGATTTAGAGGAAGAAATCTATATGGTACAACCTGAAGGGATTGTAGTTTCCGGAAAAGAAAAGAAGGTGTGTCGAATTGTTAAGTCACTTTACGGAGTAAAACAAGCACAAAACAATGTCATGCGAAATTTGACCAAACAATGTTGTCAAATGGTTTCAAGATCAATGAGTGTGACAAATGTGTTTATAATAAGAATACTCCAAATCAAATGTGGAGATATGTTGATAATGAGTAACGACATTGCTAATATAAATGCTACTAAGCGCATGTTTACTAGTAAATTTGATATGAAAGACTTAGGAGTTTCCGATTTAATTTTTGGGAATTAAGATCCTTCAAACTCCTCAAGGTCTAGCTTTGTCTCAATCTCATTATATTAAAATGGTACCTGAAGAGTTTAAATATTTGGACTTTAAAGAAGCAAAAACGCCAATTGATTTAAACCATACTCTTGTAAAGAATAAAGGTCAAAGCAAATCTCAATTGACATATGCTCGAGTGTTGGAAAGTTTGATGTACATTATGAATTGTACACGACCTGATATAGCTTGTGCGATAAGTAGGATTAGTCGATACACAAGTAATCCCAACCAAGCTCATTGGATAGCAATGAAACGAGTTTTGGGATATTTGAAATATACATAAGACTATGCATTGCATTACAATAATTATCCCGCAGTTGTTGAGGGATAAAGTGATGCAAATTGGATCACCGGATCAACGGAATCAAAATCCACAAGTGGATACGTTTTTACCATTGGTGGAGGAGCAGTGTCTTGGAAGTCGTCCAAACAGACATGCAATGTCCGCTCTACAATGGAGTCTGAGTTTATAGCTTTAGACAAGGCCAGTGAAGAAGCTGAATGGCTAAGGAATTTCTTAGAAGACATTCCATTTTGGCCCAAACATGTGGCACTTGTATGCATACATTGCGACAGTCAAGCAGCAATAGGAAGGGATGGGAGCGTTATGTATAACGGAAAATTTCGTCACATTCGACGAAGACATACTACCGTTAGACAACTACTCTCTAGGGAATTAGCACAATTGACTATGTAAAGTCAAAAGATAATGTATCGGATCCGCTTACTAAAGGCCTACCTAAAGAGGCGGTTGAGAAGTCATCAAAGGGAATGGGACTATGGCCGAGGACAAGTCACTGTGGCGGTAACTCTACCTAGAAGACTGGAGATCCCAAGATCTGGTTCAAGGAGATCAGACAAAGTCATTAGTGACGGTTCAGCATTATCAAATAAATTTTTTGTCCATTCTCATGATGAAGACAATGTTCAGTACCAAGGATAAAACGTTAGAACTTTTTAATGGTTTCTAAATTTGATACGGGATATATCAAATAATGTATCTACGGGATAACACGTTTTGGAATCACCTATGTGATTGTGAAGTGTAAGCCGCTTCAAGGAGAATGTTGTGAGGCCAGTTCTTTACGCACTTCTGAAATCAGGTTGTGTTCATGGTTGAAACGAACACAACAATGAGAACCAAAGACGGTTAAGGGCTGATTGTGTGACATATAGTTGTCTAGGTATACACCAAATAGAGAGGCTTAGCCTCATTTTCCAACACTGAAAAATCTGAAATCTCTCCCCTCAATTTTCTGCATATTGCATTTGTTTTTCAAAAGCATGTTATTCCGAAATTCTGTGATTTGAAGTGCCGCTATCACAGAATATTTATTTCGTTCTATCCTTGGAGGAATTAATCCGCAACCTTGGGCATTGTGAGGCGATTAAATTCCTTAAGGGAACACAAGAAACTTGTAGGCTCGGAATTTTTTCTGCTTTATTTTTTTCTTAAACTAATGTTTATTGATTTACTAATTTTGAATACAAAGTGATAACAATTGACAGATCTGACCTCTTTAATATTGTGTTACAAGACCAAGATTCCACCTTTACCAAACAGGCATTTGACAAAAAAAAATTGGGGGGGGAGGGGGGGGGGGAGGAGGAATTAAAAATGTAAGTGAGATTATGAAATGCGCCTGCATAACTAGCCGTGAAATCAAGATTGAGCTTCTCATGTTCCACTCAAAGGAGGGTCTACGGTCTGCGGACCAATTCTACGATTGCATAATGGACAGCATAAATACTATGTTTTGCAAAAAAATTCCACCAACACTACAACACATTGCAGAATCCAAAAAGTCCGTACTACGGCGAGCTTGCGAGCCACGAAAATTATTTACAACATTCCAACACATTAGCCTACCTCGATACCATAAAACCTCAAATTTATTGGCAAAATTTTACGAAGCCTTACATCTCTCAAATGACAAATCATTCCCTTGATATTTCTCTATTTTTTCTATCCATAAAAGTATTATAAAATCTAAAAAGGTTCATAAATAGAACTAAGCATAAACTCAAGGACCAAGAATGCACAAAGGGAAAAAAAAGAAAACAAAAAAGGAAGGCATCTCAAGGACAAAGCATTTTCATCACTTCATAAAACACTCAGATCCGCCAAATATCTAATATGCAAATTAAAAAGATCATATCTCTATGGTACATAAGTTTAAAAATTCTAATAAACACAACACCCAAACTAACAACTTAGTGGGCGTTTGGACATAAAGAGTCCAAAAGTTAGAATTGTGTTTGGACATAAATATAATTTTGGGTTGTTTTTAAATTTTTGTGAGTGATTTGAAGTGAAATTTTTGAAAAACAGCCTTTTGAAGTTATTCTGATTTTCGAAAAATTTAAAAATTCTTGTTCAAGTGACAATTGAAAATTTTGTGGCCACTGATTTCGAAAAAAGTGAACTTTTCTTGAAAAAAGGAATTGAAAATTTTTGTATGGCCAAACGGCCCCTTAGTTACTTACACAAATGGAATCAGTGAAACGATTTCCAAAATTATAATTTTGCCACTTAATTTCACTGCTTGCTGACCACAAATCAGTTAGCCCTCCATTTTGAATTGTCGAATAATAATATACTATGTTTATGAATTCATGATGTCAACATGTCATTGTTTAAGTTGGTAACACTTTCTAGTTCTGATAAAATAATAACATAATATGTCTTATTTTTAAATTAAGAATCTCACATTTTATGTAGGTGTGCCCGTAAATATATTTTGAGTGACCTAATGGTGTAGAAAAACTGTTATAATAATAGTGTATATAACTTAAACTCGGGAATACCCTAATCCTGGGAATCGGGGCTTGCTCGCCCTTCGTTTGCGGTCAACGTTTACGTTTTCTTTGTCGATAGTTGAATGTTTCGATCTGGTACGATACATGATCGCATCTGCAAACCTTATCCCGTGGGCTTTACGGACGTTTTTCATTCTTCACCCGATCCTTAGTAGCCTTTCCAAAGTCAACTTACCTTTTCCAATGCGTTAAATAAACCTTCGTTATTACGTGTTTATATATAAATTAAGAAAATTAGATAGTTATACATAAAATTAGCCAAATAATAATATACTCCATCGAAGTAGGTTTGGGGGTTTGTTGAGAGACTATATGGTCATTTTCATTCCTACCAACATTAGCATGTTTGTGGATCTTTAACAGGGGAAGGGGAGGGGGAGGAGGATGTGCAATATACAAACATTTTAGCTTATGGGTTTATTTGGATTGAGCCCAAATTAATTCATTATTTTTTGAGATGTTTTCTTTCCTATACCATATAGGAAACCTTATTACTAAATATGTTCATTATTTGTTAATTACTTGGACTGTTAATAGTTTTTCTACAAATTAAATACAAATCGTGATTTACCATATCTAATGGCAGAAAAATTGCCCCTTTTTTGGGGCGAAAATCTTGCCATAAAATCTTCAACTTATATGTATCCATTTATTTTCAAAATCGTAACGGAAGGCAATCTTTAATGGGCGAAAATTACTCTGAAAACTACAATTCAAAAATTCAAATTGATCGATCAGCATCAACTATACAACCTACATCTTTCACAGATTGAATTCAAATTGTAGATTTCAAACATTCATACGAAATTCATCATCAATTTCCAGAAATTATATTTCGACAAGTCTGTATTCGTTTTTCTCAAAAAAATTCGAAGGAAAATCTGTTGCACGTCTTTTCTTCAGGAAAGCATGGCCAAAATACCAATAATGCTGCAAATTAATGGGACTTGGGATCACTATGGAAGGTTTAGAGATTTTGAAGTTGACGGAATTGTCGTAGATG
This sequence comes from Nicotiana undulata, assembly GCA_005239495.1. Lineage (NCBI taxonomy): Eukaryota > Viridiplantae > Streptophyta > Magnoliopsida > Solanales > Solanaceae > Nicotiana > Nicotiana undulata. The sequence continues at coordinate 97,704 of MDKH01125179.1, forward strand.
ATAATGCAAACTACAGTTTACTGATTTCTGCCATTGCAGAACAACTGTCGATTGATACTTCAGAAAAAATTATTGAAATCAAATACCTAGTGAACGACAATTGCCCTCCGATGGAGATAAGGAATGACATGGGTGTTCATGTGTATATGGATACCAAAAGGGATCATAGAAGCCTAGGTTCATATCCGTTATGTATTAGTGTACGTGATTTCAATATGGAATTGGCTATAACAATGGACAACACGAGTACAGGTTTGTTAATTTTAAAACTGTCTATATATAATGTTTTGATGCGTTTCCTACAATTCAACTACATATGACTACAATTAAACTACAAACCTGGGTTTTCATAGTTATCTTTAAACTCATTAAATTGTAAGACAATATTAAGTAGAACCTGTGATATCAAATAATTATGTGTCACCTAATATGCTATGTGTCCAGATTGTTGCTGTTTAGTAGGTAAAATGTAGTTATTTGCATTATATAATTTCACCTAATTATCTATTTTGTTGCTGTAGAAAATATATTTTCACCTAATATGCTATGTGTCCAAATTGTAGTTAAATTGTAGGTAAAATGTAGTTATTTGCATTATATAACTGATTTGTATGAATTTTTGAATGTGATATGTAGAGGAGTTGTTGTTAATTTATTTGTATTGTTGAGATAATATTTTTTCTGTTTATTGTGCAATTTTAGGTGAGATCTTCAACCGATCATCTTCATACGGTGTTAGATGGTGTGAAGCGGTACATTGTGTGTCTGGAAAGCAAGAAATGTAGTTGTGGGCAATTCCAACTTGAGGAACTTCCATGCGCGCATGCTCTAGCAGCATTAAGGCACAGGAATGATACATATGAAAACTATTGCTCTCCATATTACACAAATGAGAGTCTTCTGCATACGTATGAAATACCAGTTAATCCTCTTCCTGATGAAAGCAAATGAAATGTGCCACAACATATTTTGGATGAAGTGGTAAACCCACCGAGGGAAGAAAAAAGGCAGCATGGGAGACCTCAAAAGGAAAGATATAAAACATATGATGAAATAAAGTCGAAGAAGTACAAGGTGTCATGTAGAAATTGTGGAGGTGAGGGGCATAACAAAAGGTCTTGCAAGAATGCGCCGAAGAAGAAATGAATAACTTGTAGTTAGAATTGTTATTTGAAACAACTACTATTGTGTAGTTACATAACCGATTTTTCCATGTAAATGATTAAGTATTTAATGTTCATTATGCAGTATGTTTCAACTTGTTTGAGTCTGTT